>CM074440.1:34845517-34868017 GCA_037101425.1 Elopichthys bambusa | reverse complement strand
AGCTGAGGTGGAGTACTGGGCTCGATGGCTGGAGGCGTAGCCAGGGGATCCTCTTGCCAAGGCGGAGCAGGTAACCGGAAGACCCAAGGTGGATCCAGATTTCTTGGCAGAGCCAATAGAGGAGCCAAGGAGCTGAAGGGAGACAGCGGAGGCTATGGCTAGAGGCGATGGCTGGCTGGGCTCTGGGTCTGGAGTAGTGTCAGATGTGAGGTGGGGCTGGATGATCTTCTTCTGCTTCTCCCGCCGCAAAAGAGGATCCATCCACCTAAAGTGAAGCAGATGAATTCTGCCAACAGTGATCTTGGCATAATCAGCTGAATTTCATCGTCCAGCCCTCACCTGAAACCTTCCGTTAGGGTGATGTCATCACATCTTGCAAGGTGGCAGATGTCCGTGAACTCCTCCACATACTCCTGCAGATTTCTGCCATCTTGAAAAATAAAAACAATAGTTTCTCCCGGCCTGTTAAGGTTCCCCAATGGGGCGATATTAATAGCCCCTATACTCATAATGTTTCACGGTCTGGTGTTCTGTCACAGTAGGTCCACAAAAGAAGGTTAGGAAGAAGGATCAAATAATAGTGTACCTTTAATGAAACAAAACAAAGGCAGTATCGAAACAAAGTAGTAATGTAACAGTGTGCGCTTACCACAAACAACACCAGACAATGAACTGAAAGAACTGAGGGAATTAAATACACACATAACGAACTAATAGACAAACAGGTGTGTGCTTATTAATCAAATAATGAATTGTCATGACAACTATGCAGCAAACAGCAACATAGAACAAAGGAATCAGGAAACAAAGAGAAACATATTAAGTCCTTGAAAACATCAAATGACACCGACTGAGCATCAATCCCATTATAAACAGATTATTTGGGTTAAACACCAGGGTTGCACAGTCCTGTTAAACACCAAATCCATCAGAAAATCCAGAATTATCAGCAACAGATTATGAAATGTTTATGGCAAACGTCACCATCTTCACCTCACGGCTCATTCACACAGAGTTCAGCATTTCCCGACTCTCACCGCTGGCTCAGCGCCACTAACGCCTGTTCGTCTGCGACACGTACGGTTACAGTTCATCACACACCGGGACAGTTCACCGGGAACAACCTCACAGAGATAGTTCTCCCAAAATTATCAAGTCTGTCATCATTTACTGGAGTATGACTTTCTTCTGTGAAATACCAAAGAAGAAGATCATTGGGGTCAAAAACACTTCATTTCTCAAAATATCTTCTTTTATGTTCTGCAGAAGAAAGAAAGTCATAGGACATGAAGGAGTGTAAATGATGGGTGAACTGTCCCTTTAAATGTCTTGCTCTTGATTAATTCCAGCACTAGGTGTTAAACTGAAATTCACATCTTCATATCAGAATATTGCAAAATGATTCTGCAAACAGACTTGACCAGCATGACAGTTTTCTGTGGTATATTTTTGCACATCTGGTGTGTTTAAAGTCAGGGTTTATGAAGTGAGAGCTGACATGTGTTTGGAGAAAGGCATGATGGGATGCTCCCATGTTCAGCTGTGAAGGAACACGCAAGTTTGGATGAGCGTCATTAGCCTCAGCATCACGTGACAGTCAGTTTCGCGTGGAATGGAATCATCTGTAACTTTATAAATGTCTTTACTGATCAATTGAATGCAAATAAAAGTATTAAACCCGTTTATAGATCTTGAGAAGTGATGCTGAAGAAATCAAACTCAATATCAAAGATACTCGGAATTCGTAAAAGTGTTTTTCTCTCATTTTTGCGCTCTTTTAATTTGTAAGCTAAATGCTGTGGCAATGCAAATATACAGTTACTGCATTACTCAGAGGTCTTTCTTTCATGGCTCAAAGACTGTGTTCTCATTCACAGTGTCTTTAAAAACCGTGAGCATCAGTCACTGAGATTGTTGAGGTGTTCGTGGGTTAAACTGCAGCTCTGACAGCAGCGTCTCACGCAGGACATCACGACTACAAGCATCAGTCATTACAGGAGCTTAATCCACACGGCAGGAGCTGACGGAGAGCCCGACGCTCCCCACTGACCCCATACATCAGCGTCCGCCCGCCAGACACACTCCGAGACCACAGTCACGCCAGCCATGGGCCGCCTAACCGAGCCACGTGCTTCACTGGACTCATCAGCTGTTAATCAGCTCTGTTTATGTTGTTTCAAACCCGTATGCTGTTATTTCTTCTGCAGAAATACTGGAGAATTTTCATGCATCATACAACAGTTCACAGTGATCAGGGCTATTATCTTTAAAACGATTAGTGTTGGGTAAGTTACTCTAAAAAAGTAATTAATTACTAGCTACTAATTACATCTTCTACAATGTAATTAGATTACTGTACTAATTACGGTAACACTTTGTCAATGTTACATATGTTACATGTAGCTACTGTAGTAATAACTATAAATTATGCATAATTACATGCAACTAAACCAAACCCTAATCCTAACCCTATAGTAAGCACATGTAGTTACTTAATATTACTCAGTACTTAAATGTATAATTACAGTGTAACAAAGACACCTTAAAATAAAGTGTAATCCTAATTACTCTAAAAATAAGTATTTATCTTTTCTAAATCCCATCTCAACCTCTACAAGGACAGACATGAGCTGCTCTTTAAACCCTTTCAAATAAATAATATAAAACTGCACAAATTATTCTTGAACTGACCGAAGTATTTAAAAGGAGAAGGTTAAATCCACTATTGTTTTATTTAGAATTGTTCTGTAGTCTATACAGTATTTAATGTGATTACATCTGAAGTAACTGTAATTAAATTACAGAAAAATTAATCCCTTACTTTACTTTTTGAAGGAAAGGTAATTAAATGACAGTAATGCATTACACTGAAAACTAAAAGCATTAAAACATTTTCGTTACTTGAAATAAAATAAATGTAAACTGAAATTATATATATATATATATACACACTGTATGTTAATTCAGTAATTAATTTTGTTGATGCGTCACTTAATTTATTTCAGTTAGTTGCCAGTGCAACATTTATCATTTTGTTTAGTTTAAGTTGGTGCACTAAAATAACTAAAACTAAAACTGAATAAAACAACAACAACAAAATGACTGATACCTTAAAGTTAAACTAATGGAACATTTAAAAATAAAAATGAAAATATTAATAAAAACT
The DNA here is from genome assembly GCA_037101425.1 of Elopichthys bambusa. Classification (NCBI taxonomy): domain Eukaryota; kingdom Metazoa; phylum Chordata; class Actinopteri; order Cypriniformes; family Xenocyprididae; genus Elopichthys; species Elopichthys bambusa. Next base: position 34,864,851 of record CM074440.1, on the reverse strand, counting down.
ACAATATGATACTAAAATATCAAACACCATCAAAGTATCATGTTATTTTTTCAGACAATAAAAATATCAGCATGTAAACAATGTGACGATAAATAATATAATATTAAGTGTGAAACAGACTGTAGATGTGATTAATGCGAGTGACTTCAGATATCACGTTCTATAACATGGTTTGATTTAAGCACCTTCACAGCATGTGTAAGTTCATGCTAATACTTCTTTAATTCCTTCTTTGACTGCAGCACATGAAGCACGCGGCGCTTCGTTTCTCTCACGTGATCTCTGCAGCTCTCAGCATGTACAGCAATCGGAAAGAAGGTTTTGAAGATGTTTCCCTTGATCCGCTTGATCCGGAGAATCTCAAACCAACTCTAATATGATGAAATATACATCAGATCAGTCATCATGAGCGCGAGAGAGATTTGAGCCTTATGTACTGATGCGGTACAGCAGATGTTTCAGCAGGTGTGCGCAGACGAACCCTCTGCAGACGCAGACAGGTGAATGAACAGATGTAGCATTCGCTCGGTTCATTTCAACATCTGACCTTTACAGTCGAGCGACTTCGTAAGGTTTCAGTTTCAGCCTCATCAGATGAGACTTTAGCACTAAAGCAATGATTATCATTAATAATAAGTTTTGCTGAAATTTTATTCATTTAAGAGAAATGTTTTTAATAGCTTTAGTTAAAGATAAAAACCCTGACACTACAATAACACTTTGCGTTATGTCAGTACATTGATATTGCACATGCATATTTCACATACGTATAGCAATAATGTCCTCTTGTTTCAGGAGAAGGTCAAACCGAGACTGGATAGATATGCTTCATAAAGCGGGAAACTTGTTAGTAGCATTATCCGGTTACGGCTGAAAAACAGAGATCACACACATACACAGATTTCCAGAGGAGAAGAATCACTTGAGTAATTGTTCTTGTCATTTGTGCTGTAATTTTACTCCTGAATGCCTTGTTTTAGACAGGAATTAATAAAAATCGCATTCGCTTCAGGTGCTTTGCGTCTAACCTCTCTCTCTCTCTCTCGGTCGCCCCTGGCCGTCTCTCTCTCTCTTATTATCAGTTCATAATTCTCTCTCACTCAAGCAAATTAAGGCAGCGAGTGTGTCGGCCAGTCCGGCGAAGCTTCGGGGCACCGGGAGGTTTAAATGGCAGGAATTCGTCCCTGAGCTCCGAGGCACGAGGCTCAACACGGAGTCCAGTACAAAGCTCTTCAATACCTCTGATCCCGGCTAATTTAATTAGTCTGAGAGACGCTGGGTGAGTCCAGAAGAATTCTTCTGATGCAGAAAGATCCACAGCAGCAGCACTAGGAGGCAGGAGCGTTTCTGTGGCCCACTTACAAACACAACGCTCATCACTTCTCTTGTACCCTCATTATCTCTTGTTAGCAGAATCATTTCATGAAATAATTGACTGTTATAAGGGAACTAAAGCTTTATAAGTGTCAAAAGCAGTGGCAAATGACTGCATTGAAAAACTGAACTGTTTCTGGATGATCTGACCCTTAAAATGACTGGAGTTAGGTCAGGTTAATTTAGCCATAACTCTTTCCCCACCATTTATGGAATTTTCCATCAGTCCGTGTTTTCACCGTTATACAGTAGAGGTCGCTATTACACACCTTCTGAAAGAGTACGGAATCTCTGGATCAAAACACAGGTGAAGAAGAAGAAACAAGCGTCAGAAGCATTGCTGACGCACATAAATAACATGATCGTCAGACATTCAACAGCAAATAAATCACTGCCTTGATGGACTCCATCTGTGTTTTGATCATCGCTCTGAATCCCATCCGTATGGAAGCTTGTTTTCGTCACAGAATAAAACAATTTAAAAGATAATTGCAACTTTTTATCTCACAATTCTTTTTTTCTTGCAATTGTGTGTCATAAGTCAGAATTGCAAGATTAATTGTTTTGAATTGTTTTATTCCGTGGCAGAAATAAGCTTCCATATATCCGGACAAAGTCTTTGACAAAACTTTCCGACGTGATTAGCAGTGCAAGATGAACATTTGTGGTTAAAAAGTATATCATGTTTATTTCTTTAGAAAATGTCTGATGGTTTCTCTAGATAAGACTCTTATTCCTCGTCTGGGATCGTGTAGAGCTCTTTGAAGCTGAAACTGACATTTGGACCCGTTGAACCCCAGTGAAGTCCACTATATGGAGGAAAATCCTGGAATGTTTTCCTTAATTTCTTTTCCACTGAAGAAAGAAAGACATGAGCATCTTGGATGACATGGAGGAGAGTAAATTATAATCAACAAAATTGAAATTGTCATAATCATATGACGAATCAACACGCCATTTTTGAATAAACACAAACAGAGTTTTGATGTAAGGAAGGTTTTTCAGATTGCTTAAATCTTGCTTTGAATTAAACCTGTTAATTAAGTTAACAAGTTTCATTCAGAGCAGAGAATCAGTGAATCAGTGAATCAGATTCGTCCTGCCGAACAGCTCCAGATCATGAGATCATCATGCATTAGTGAGATAAAACGTCTCTCATTAGCATGATGAACTTTGCAGCGGAAACATGAAAAGTTCAGCTCTTCATAGCCGTAATTACGTGGTAAGCTGTGAGATTATTGAATGTGAAGAGAGTAATGGTGTTCATTTGTAAATGTGTGTTCTCCCTGATGATCTTTCATCTCTGCACACTCTTTCCTGATTACGTCCAAATGAAGAGCTTCCACTACAGCCATTAGTGCCGCTTTTGTCCCTGCAGTGGATGGAGGAGAAAGAGAGCCAACAATCAAATGCATCTTAAAGGAACCTTCTGGACTGAATGTGACTTCAGCTCAGTGTTCAGCATCTGTGATGTGCTGTTTATCAGATTATAGAATATATAGAAGAAATCCGTAACTAAGCCACACATTCACCAACATGTGTCTCTCTTTACACATTGATATCATCTAAAAACCAGCACAAAGATGTCAGCAGGTTATTAAAGTAGTACTAAAAAGTGTTTTGGACTTGCAAATATATGGTTGTCATTGAGTGCATTGGTAAGAATATCACTTCAGAACAGAATGTTTTTATTGTGAGCTGTTTCCAGTCAAAGTTTATTTGATTCGAATCACTAAATGTGAAACTATTGTTTAATTGTGTGTATTTAATATATACATAAAATGCTACGTATGGAAATAGCATTTTATTACTAGCTATCTTCTTTCAAAAAGGTTAAAATATGGTGCAAATCATGTATTCATAGTTCAGGGGATTAAAAATAAATAAATAAATAATATGTACGTTCACAAGTACTGAAAAAAAATCATGCAGAAACAATTTTCACTCAGAAACTGCTAGTAAATGTCACAAATACAAAGAATTGGCAAGTGACACATTGAAATTTTGATGTAGAAAAACTGAAAAAGTATTTTCTTGTAAACTGTATTCCAATAATCTTTGTTTATTTGCATGTAATTTTTGACAGTATTGGACACTGTTAACAGACAAAGCAAGTTTCTTTAAAGTGGACCTACAACGAGTTGATTCAACTCATCCACTAGCATGTGCCGTCATGTTCATCTTTTGTGTTGAATTGAGCCTCGTTTGTCAACAACACTCGACTACAACAACTCTTCCTCTTCTCTAAAGCAGCCCAACATGGCCCCACCCCCTTTGTTGTGTGTTCTCGGGGGCGGGGTTTATGTAAATCTTATGGTTAGGGATGTCACCAACCCGGGAGGAAGCTTGTTGTAGTTCCTACCAGCCGTTTGTTGTAGTCCCTAAATAGAGGATTCTGTAAAAGAAAATATCTCTCTTTGCACTGAACTTTGAGCGTCGTAACTTTGCAGATGTTGTTTATGCTCAAACAGCAACATTACACACTAACTAAAGTTAACAAAGTGAAATCATAATCAACCATCTCTTTAATAAATTAAAAGATTTGATTGTTGGCATTCTTGCATGTTAACTTTGTATCTTTACCCGATACATCCATCTGCTGACCTTCTGACCCTGTGGAACAGCAGCAGATGAAGCGGTTCGTGTAGTGCCAGATTTCGGCCGGAGAATCACGCATCTCTCTGCTCCTCCACTGACGGCAGGAAAGCTTGTGCATTTTTTAATCCTCGCTAAAAATAACAGACTTTACGAAGAAGAGGGTCAGAGCCTTGTCATATCAGGTTATGTCTGCCCGGGATACTTGTACAAGTGTATCATGATCCATTTTGTGAGAGCACAGCTCATGAATTATAAATGATGGCAGCCCGCGCAGGTTGCGAGAAGTGCCGCGCTTGTTTTCTTCTCGTTGCTTTCGTGTTTTCTCTTCCCCGAGGCGAGATTCCTTTCCTCGCCGTGTCTCCTTTTTGTCAGAGGTTGTAGGTGCATTTTCAGCGGCGAGGTAAAAGCAGACCAACACGCTGAATAATTTAATGCGGCATGTTTGAACAGGTACAAAAATAATCCTGTCTCCGTGTCTCTGTGCTTTGAGAAACCGCTGCACCAGAGAAGCTCTCCTCGCAGATCAGAGCCAGATATGAAATATTAAAGGTTATTGGTGGGGTGAGAGCGAGCGTTCCTGCGAGAGCAGGTAACTGCATGGCATCAGATGCGTTTGGTTTATTCATGGCGATCTCTCTCTGTAAACACCGCAGCGGATACGGCCGTTTCACCAGCCTTTTTCTTCTCAGAGAGCCACCTGCATTTAGACACCTGAGGGAGCTTCACATGTGTCGTATAACCTCCATCAGCAGGTACGCTCTCCATTTCCAGGCTAAGTGAAGCGTCGACCTCGTCTTCCTCACAATCCTGCGGTCAGTGGGGGTCGAGCACCTCCGGCAGAAAGGCCTCAGGTTTGAGGTTAATTAACACAGAGAGAGAGTCTGAACTGGGCCAAGCCAAGAACGACGCTGCTAACGATGGTGATCTGATAGCAATTAATGCTTTGACAGGCCCTGCACCCCCAACCTGCCTGCAGGCCCTCGTTGAGTATCACAGCTTAAATTATTCTGATCCGATAAAGTGTGCTGATACGCCACTAATGACTTGAGCTTCAGTTTCTCTCTCTCAACACTTCTGTTTCAACATCAACACTGTAACATTTGGGAGTTTCTGTGTGTCATTTTATTACTTTGAGATTCAACTCAACATCATGATGCTGAAGTGACTTCCTGTAGATACACTATTATGGGTGCAAAAAGCATCTTTCATCTGTAAGACTTTCTAATAAGGTCTCACACTGCGAAAAAAAAAAAAAAAAGTATTTTTTTTTAGTATTTTTGTCTTGTTTTCCTTGTTTTGTTTTATCTATAAATTAAGATACATTTACTGGAGAAGCAAAACGACAAGATATTGTCATTGACAATGAAGGATAAGTCATTATCCTTACGCAGGTGACGCAGTAACACAGTGAAGGCTTCCATGTTTACATCCGGATGCCGGCTCAGTATTGGCCAAAGCTGATCATGTGATCAGCTCGACGCATGCGTGTGACGCAGGAGTCGGCCAATAATGAGTCGTTCTGATGTAGAACCTGGAAGCGCTGGACGTAAACAACACAGAAGAGAAGAGATTGTTGAATAAAGTCATTATTTTTGTTTTGCTTTTGCACACAAAAAGTATTCTGGTCTCTTCATAACATTAAGGTTGAACCACTGCAGTCACATGACTGTTTTAACCATGTCTTTAGTACCTTTCTGGACCTTGATTATATTGCTGTCTATGGACGAGTCATAAACCTCTTGGATTTCATCAAAAATATCTTAATGTGTGTTCTGAAGATGAACGAAGATCTTACGGGTGTGGAACGACATAATTAATGACAGAAATTTCATTTTTGGGTGAACTAACCCTTTAAGTCTTGTTTTCTGAAAAATGTGTCAAAATGAAGTGAGTTTGTGCTTAAAACAAGAACAAATATCTGGGGTCAGAAAAATAAACTTAATTTGAACGGAAAACAAGTTTATTTTTCCGACCCCATTGGCAGATACATTGTATCTTGATTTAAGAATGTTTCGATATTTGTACTGAAAACAAGACAGCAATTATTCTCATCAGATTCTCATGGAGATTAAATGAACTGCACATTAATTTGATAACGTTTATTATAACAACTATTTGTGCATATTTTTATTTTTCCTAAGGAACTTTTTGGGAAACATTGTTGATGCTTCAGTGAAACTCAAATCTCCATTAGGTCTCCAGAGCTGTGAAAGGAAAATAAAACAGCAACAAGATGAAATGGGAAGAAAATGGAGACTTTTGCTAATGAAAGGCTTTCAGTAGGTTTCAGAAGAGATCTCAAACTGTGCTCAGGTTTTCAAGATACCAAAGGTCAGAAATCTCAATATGAACTCAAAACATTTCTCATCAGATTCTCCCAGTCACTCTTACTCTCTGTGTCTATTTGTGGCTATTTTGTACTTTTCCTAATAGAATTTCAGAGAAAACATCTTTGAGACTTCAACTGAGAACTCTATAAAGAGCAACCTCCGAGCCTAAGTGTTTCCTCTGCAGGTGTGTGTGTGTGTGTGTGTTGTAAACGCTGCTCAGTTGCGTGTGCAGTTAAAAGGGCCAGATTGATCTGAACCTGTAGAGAGAAGCTCAATACTCTAGCCTCTGAAAGGCTCCTCCAGCGGCCTGTCTGTTTGCACCCGAGTGGCGTCGGGCGTCCCACGGCAGCCTGATTGGATCCCCGCTGAGGGAACGGGCCGTGACGTGCCGCTGTCTCTGTACGGAACCACTCCGATGCTCCGGCCCGTTATCGAAATCCCGCCAGCCGCCCCACAGAAACTCACCATGAAGACACACTGTTGCACCCAAAAAGCTCATACAAGTACAAAAAGACGGGTGGCGCTTCGATTCGCCCTCTACAAAGCGACCCTAAAAGAGCAACGGAGTCCCACCGTGTGATAATTGCGCCGCTGCGGAGGTACCTGGTGCAAGCGCCGGCCTACCATCTGACACGACGGATAAAAGAAGGAAGAAATCAAGCCTGAAATGAGAGTCAAACGTTTATCTGAACTTCAATGTGGCCAGAGCGCTCAAAAGAAGAACTCAAAAGGTGTTTCTTTCCTCACGCACTTGTCATAATCCTTTAACATGAGAAATCCATGAGTTCTAGCTTCACAAACGCGCTCTGTTCCCAATCCTGTTAGATATTATAAAGCCATCAGAGCGCAGGCCCGAGCTCCCACGGCGGCGACCGTTAACATCTACAGAACCGCTGCCAGAACGGGGGAACGTCGGGAGCGTGCGGCACCCGTGGAGCCCGCGCACCTCCGCTCGTCCCTAATCATTATTTGATGACAGAAATCTGCGCGCATTACGGCGGCAGCGCTGTTTCTTAGCAACGAGCCAGGGATATTCAAACAATTTCATTAAAGTGTGACACCTCTTAGCAGGTGGCTGTGTGCGAGAGGAGATAAACACAGAGGTGGAAGCGTCGGCGCTATTTGCCAACATCACAATTGATAACATCAATTCAGCAGCGTGTTTACAAGCCCTATGAAATGAAGCGAGCGTGTAAGAGTCGCTGAACCACAGACGCCTGCTGTCTGCTACCCAAACACACCCAAACGCTCAGGTAACGCTGCTATTCAGATGGAAAACGCCTGATTTACATTCCAATACCTTCGAAGCGTCCTGGGATTCCTCTGCCTCTGATGCAATGCCAGATGTGTGTGTGTGTGTGTTTGTGAGGTAAATTGGATGTTTGCAGCGTTCAGCGGTTGATTCGGTACCTGCGGTAAATCAAGGTACTGCGGGAAAACAAACAATCGTTCTCAATTGAGCATCTGCTTGACAAAAGACAGTATAAAAACTACAGATCCCGAGAGAGAGAGCAATGTGAGCGAAGGTTCAATGGTGCGAAATGAGAATGATTTACCTGAAATACGCCGTGGAAATTTCAGCCGGCAGGTGACAAAGGTGAGCAGGTAAATGTTTACAGATCACCTTTATGTGTAACTAAAACCGGGAGAGCTTTGATAATCTTCTCTCTGTCCGGGTGAATCTCAGGGAAATACTGCCTTAATGTCCCAAATAGTCACTTTCATTTGATTTTGTTCTGAAATATGAGTCGGACTGTTCTTGACAGATTTGAGGAGATTCAGCTGTCTATTTACAGTAACAGTAGCGCAGCTGTTTCATCCAAGCATTTGTATCCGGTTTCAGGTTTCATTTGCTTACCTGGTGAAAAATAACCCGCGGGGTACAGCGATCTGCCTGATACGAGGTGTGTGTGTGTGTGTGTGTTACACTGAGGGCTGATCAGTAACCAGCCTGAACATCCACAGGTGTTTGCGCGGTGATGATGAAATCTGCTGAACTCTGACCTCAACACACTCTCTCCTGCACGCGTCTCTTCTCTTCTTAGTCAGAAAGCATCTCATGATTCTGTGCTCCAGTGAGACAAAACAACAAACAACTGAGCTGCACAGAGAGAGAGAGAGAGTTTGCTTTGAATGAAAATAAACTTGCACTTTAACCACAGAAGGGTTCATTTTCTAGGAAAAATAGACTGTGTTGGGTTAAACAAAGAAAGTGTTCTGTTAGTGCCTTTACAGAACCAGGAGATGTGATCAATGCTATTGTTCATAAACAACTGAAGTAAAATGTGTGGAAGTGTTCGCTGTTTCTGACTGAAACCAGCAGCTTGACATGATTTTGAACAGGATCCCTGATCATTTTATTCTGATCTGAACCGTTCGAATGGCACATTCGAGTGCAGGTTGATTTACATAGAAGACTTAAAGACAGTAGCAAACGTTGGCCTGTTTAATTGTAAGTGGCCATGAATTATGATGCAAAAAATAAAAAGGGGGACAAATAACTAATACAAAAAACCTGTATATGACCCCTTTAACATTGAAGAAATGACACTTCACATTTGAAACTCGACTTCCTTTGCTGCTGCATGTCTCGCTCTGTCACTCGACACTCTGCACGAACCTGCTGTTATCAGAGAAAACACGGCAAATAGTGTATTCAGAAATCCAATAGGCACATATAACCAGCTCACTATTCACAGCAGATTTCTATAAGGTTGAGATCTAATCGCCGTACACTGAGCTGCTGTACGGACACGCGCCATTCACACAGAAAGAGCAAGAGACAAACTGAATAGAAAAGCAATATAATCTTCCCTAAATGTGTGTGTGTGCTTGCCAATTTTAATTTGACAGAAATGAACTGACGTTATTTGTTCACTCTCAGCTGTCTGACACATAAAGAGAGGGTTAAGGCCCGTTTACACCAAGGACGATAACGGTATAGTTCTAAAAATCTAAATATAAGTGAATGTCAGAGTCCTCAACTATAACGATAACGGCACAGAGAAACAATATTTTTTTCCAGGTGATGAACAATAAAAACACTGACAGCCAATCAGGATCCATCCCGCTGTAAAGAGCCCGAGCATTTAATAATAATTTAATCAATTTCAACTTTTGGTTACACTTTATTTAGATGGCCGCCTTGAGACACTGAACAGCCAATCAAACCAATAAATGAAGACAGATATGATGGAGAGATGAAACTGTTCCGCGCAGTAAGAACGACCCGTGTGACGTAAAGAGTCAAATAAAGATTTAAAGTTTTTCAAAGAGAGAAACAATCAGGGTTAATTTGATGAATGAAATGTTTCTGCCGTGGCATTTTGGCATCCAGCGCTTTTATCACATCACATTCATCAAAACATTTCCTCAACACTCCGTGACACCATCATTCCCTAGAAGAGCATCGCTCACAGAGAAACAGTCGGAGCTCCTTTGGGATTCACCGGCTGAATTTATGTGAATCATCACTCGCTCCACAGCTGACTTGCACAAACAAATAATTGAATCGCTGCAAGTACATAAAACAGCACGATGGCTGATGTAACGGCATCTAACTGCTTTAACTAAGACCAGGACGGAGCAAACGTAAATCTGAGGGTCCTCCTCGTACCCTTTATCTCTTCTCCTTTACTAGCATGTCAGAGTAATTAAATATTCCAGTTCTTTCTTTGCTGAGATTACTCATGTTGTTCTATACCCTCTTATTTCTGTGGAACTTTTTAATTAGTCTTCCTGAATTGTTTTAATTTTTCACTGAAACTTGAATGAAACTTAACTGAGACCTCGATAGAAAAGAGTAACCGCTGAGCAATTAAAGGTTCCTGTGTTTGTTTGAGAAGAGTCATAGTTTCCTGTAGCCTTTCGCGGAGCAGCCGTGTTCCGCTGGGAAGGAGTTTTTCATCGATAACATGCCCATTACTGTGTTAAGGTCAGTAATCAGCTTTCTGATATGAGCCCTGTGTGCTGGGCCAGGGTCAGACAGATGTTGACACACTGTTCACTACGACGTTATGAAATATTAAATACGTGTCGGCTACACATCATTCACACGATAATGTCCTTCGGTACGGAGCGGCGCTGTATTATACCATCCATCAATCTGGCTATGTTAGCGAATGTGCGAATATCTGCGCGTATACCTCATACTGTCAAATGCGGCTGTGATCCAAAAACAACTGCAACACATGATAGATCATTTCCAGTTAATTCCAGAGAATCTAATCAGAACATAATTCTTTCTGAAATAAAGTTTGTTTCAAAATTTGAAGAAAAAAACTTATTATATAGTGATGTGGCAAAGTGATGCCAAATTAAAACATTTTGTTAAACTGATCAAACTTCTGATTGAGTGAGTTTGAAATTGTGGTGAAAAATGTATTGATAAATGTACATTCGATATTAATGCACCAATTAGAAAAAAAAATGTGTCATATAAACAACCAAGAGTTTATCAGTTATCACTTGTCGTGCATTTATTGCTTTTTTAATCAGTTCAAGCATTTTCTGGGAATTGAACCCATAACCTGATTAGTGAACTATGTTACCTAGAGGAAGAATTGATTTATTTCAATTAAATGTCACTATTTGTATAATGTTTGTGTTTTTATCATGTTGCTGCTATTTTATAAAAGAGGTCATCCCCTGCTTTCACAGACACGGCTTAAGCTAGTCCTAGGCTAAAATGCATGTTTGAGCTGTTTTAACTGATAGCAACTTGCACTGACAGATCTTAAAATATGTCAGTGCCATTGTTTTGTCTCAAGATGAACACCAGTAATGTTTTTTTTTTCTAGGGTATGTTCATAAAAGCTACTGAAATATCCTAACTGAAATAAGGTTTAAGGTCTAAGCCCTGTCTGTGAAACCGGGCCCATGTGTTACATTGATTTTACATTTGTTTTTGTGGTAAAAACATGGTAAAATCACTAAGGCATGACCTCAGTTGGCTTTGGAATTCACAAATAATTAGTCCATAGTGTTGTTTATTGCATTTGTTGCCTGTATTGTATTCACTTAAGAAATTGTTCAAATCAGATAACTCTCAAATTCAGTTTGCATGTTACAGTTCCTCATCCAGACACCTGAATGGTTTTTAAAGTGCAGAGATTGCGCTTGACTGCATGGCACATCTATTTGCAATAATTTGCAGGCATGATCAGTAGAAATTTTTTCTTTTAAACAAAATTCTGTTTACTGCCTTTTCACCTGGTTCGACTGAAGGTGGATAAGAGCCAGGTTTCTGTGCTGAAATCCAGCAGAAATGTTTAGTGAACTCGCTTCTCAATGTTTACTCCAGACCGCAGACGTTTGATGAAAAGTTCTGGAACAAAAAAAAAAAAAGAAAAATGATGAAGTAACAGAACTGAAGGAAGGGAGAGGAGAGGAAAGCAAGCAAAGTCTTGTTCCTACACTATGACTAATTTACAAGTTTTCTTCCTGGGATAAAAAGAAGAAGGGTGAAAAGAGGAGAGACGAGATGAGAGGGGCGTTTGATATGTGTCTCTCAGGACTGCAGCGATGACAATTACACCAGGTTGAGCCTCGCGTCTGCGGTCAGTTCCAATGCCCATGCTAACAAGCCCCGTTCCTCTGCTCGCTGCGCTGAGGAAGACTCCAAACAAACGAAAAAGAGGAAGAACGAGAGGAAACACATCTGAGGCCCTGAAACAAGACTGGCGGAGTAGATGCATCAGTGACAGTGAATGATCAAGGTGAAATATTCCCTCTCCATCTCTGTGCTTTTGTTCGGTAGTAATGACCTGTTTTCATTCATCTTTCATTTCGCTTTACACCTTTTCTCTTTGGCCTTCAGTCATGAACTCACCACGGCCCAGTCCCTTATTTTTTCCCCCTTTTCATTCCCACCATCCCCCTTTTTCTGCCAGAGCCGTCTTCCAGAAGCTTCCTCCCACAATGGGCATCTAAACTCATTAAATAAATTCTCAGAGAGTCATTAACGGGGCTTTTCTCTGGGCCTGAGATCTCATCCTTAATTAGGTGAGCGTTTTTGACAGGACACAAAAACAAAAGGCGAGCAGCGTTTTTGAAAAGGAGCAGGTCCCGCCAAGGGCCTCACGTTCTCCACTGCTAATGACTGTCTTCTTTAAAAGAAAGAGTGAACAGGGAGGGGAGGAGTGCGGAGGAGAGCCGGGGAGGGCTGAGAGGAGCTCTGCCCCAGACAATGGCCCGCACTCACGGGGAGTCACGCTGCTCTGCGCTCCCTCACCAGGTGACCGTGTGTCCTCATTAGGAGACAACGGCCGTTCGGTCGGGCTGGGGTAAACAGCGTGCCACGCGGGCGGAGGGGTCTGTTGAAATGATTCTCTCCGCCTGTGTCTGGATGGGTCATAATGCTGGTGGTGTAGTGGGCTTTGACTGGGTGTTTGACCGATTGCTTCAGGCGTCTCATTGATTATTGTTGAGTAAAGGGTTTGGTTTGGGGTTTGATTGAGAGATTAATGTATAGGTATTTTGGGGTTTTTGGTGTTCGACTACGTAAACTGATTTAGTTTCGTTGAGGGATTTTGGTAGGGTATTTAATTGATAGAGGGGTTTGGTCTGGTGTGTGACTGATAGAGAGGTTTGGCAGAGAGGTTTAACTGGGAATTTTATTGGTACAGTATGGGTTTGGTTGGGTGTTGGACCACTTATGGGTTTTTAGTTGGTTGTTTAAGGGTTTATTTGGGATTATTGTGTGTAGAAGGTTTTGACTACTTAACGTTTTTCAGTTTCATTAGTAGAAGGGTTTGATCGGGAGTCTGTCAAGGGTTTTAGATTGGTATATGACTGGAAAAGGGGTTTAACTAAGTGTTGAACTACTTATGGTATTTTAGTTGGGTGTTTAGGGGTTTAGCTGGGAGTATTGTGTGTAGAGAGGTTTTGTTTAATGTTTTAATGTCATTAATTTTTTGGTATGTTATGTTTAGACTGGTTTTATTTGTAGAATGGTCTTTGACTACCCGAAGGGTTTCAGGTTAATTGATATAACAGGTTGGATGGGCTTTGAACCACTTATGGTAATTGTTTTGGTGGGGTATTCAATTGATAGACGGGTTTGGTCTGGTGTGTGACTGATAGAAAGGTTCGGCAGAGGTGTTTAACTGGAAATTTTATTGGTATAGGGGTTTGGTCGGATGTTGGAATGCTTATGGGGTTTTAGTTGGTTGTTTAAGGGTTTATTTGGGTTTAATGTGTGTAGAAGGGTTTGACTTAAAGGGTTTCAGTTTGGTGTCAATCAAGGGTTTTGGTTTGGTGTATGACTGGTAGAGAAGTTTAGCAGAGGGGTTTAACTAAGTGTTGGACCACTTATGGGGTTTTAGTTGGGTGTATTGTGTGAAGAGGGGTTTAGTTTGGTTGATTGACTGGTAATTGTCTTAGGACGGGATGGAGAGCGTGGGGTTTGGCCTCTATCTCTTTTAGTCTCAAACAGGTGGAATGTTTTCCTCTGTCTCAGGTGTACGGCGGCTTGTTAGAAGGGCTGATGCTGCTGTGCTACATTCAGTTGTTTCTAACAGCTCCAGTGTGTGTGTGTTCCTCTTTGTACCTCGGAGACTTAGTACTTGGTAATTACCAACAGGTGGGTTGTTTGAGCTGTGCTGCGTTTCATTCTGTCATCAGGAACAAACCTGTTCCACACACACAGACCGCTGCTCCTCGCCTCCCAAAAGCCTCATTATGACTCTGACTTACAGTGTTTGCTTAATTTAGGTAATTAAAGTTGCTGATGCTGAATCTGGCTTTGACTTCATGTATTTTATTTGCTTTCAGACCTCCTCTGTTGTGGAAACATTACATTGGCAAACAGAAGTAAAATTGTGTGCGAGTTGTTTTTGTTGTTTCTGTGGGAGGGAATTTTCTGTCCTCAAAAACATGAGTAAATCCTGACAAACACACCTTGAGGGAAACATTTATAAAGGTTATTAAATGTGACAAATCATCATATTAGAATGATTTCTGAAGGATCATGTGACACTGAAGACTGGAGTAATGATGCTGAAAATCCAGGAATAAATTACACTTTACTATATATTCACATAGAAAACAGCTGTTTTACATTGGAATAATATTTCACTGTTTTTACTGTATTTTTGATCAAATAAATGCAGCTTCTGTTGAATTCTGTTGAGCATAATAGACTATATATATCACTTCGCTCTCTTCCCAATAGTTTCCTGTCATTCTTTCTCTCTCCAATAAAGAGGCTCAAGCTCATCCAGTGCAGTTATTATAAGAGCCTTATAAGTGGTAAATGAGCAGTGTGTCTGAGTTTGCCAGAGATTGAAGCTTCTCTCCTGGAGGTTTGTGATGTCTGAGGCCTCTATTGCTGGCAGCGCCAGTGACGGATCCATCACAACTCCTGGAATTAAATAGGAATTACAGAATGCTTGGAAAACCTGACAACAGCAGAAATATTCCTTGGTCTTGTGTGTGTTCAGAGCCTTTGCTTTAGTAATACCCCTCAGAGTGAGATTTAGGTGAGCTGTCAGCAAGAGAGAGAGAGAGAGAGAGAGAGAGGCGAGTCTCATCCCCAGACGCTCCGCAGGAGACTGAGTCTGCCGTATTTTATCCCAGGCGTTCGACAGCACGGCTGCCAGCGAAAACCACCAATAAATAACATATTATTTGCCACGAGAATAGAACACATTTCACTTCATTCTTGTATTTGAGTAACAATGAACGAACTGTCCCACGGTTACGCCGTCAGCAGCCGGTAACAATGCAGGAATTATGACAGCGCTGAAAGCGTTTACCTTTTGTGCAGAATTGCTTTTTATTGTAAAACTGCAGAATGGGTGATTTAAAAAAAATGGTTTGGTTGGTGAACTCTGGGCTTGATGTTCTGGGTATTTGTTATCATAGTAAATTATGTCTTTTTGTGTGGTCTGTAAAAGCTGTCACAGCTCTTTTTCTCCATGTTGTGGGGTTTGTTGTTTCCCGCTCCTGGTATTTCTGACCTCCAATGTGAAACTGAAACATACACTTCTAGACACTTTACGCCTCTAAGTGAACCGGGTCAAGGCAAACTACCATATTTTCTGGAATAATAGTCAAGTTTTTAACATCAGAAATGTGTCTTTTATTCAGCAGCGACTTATATAATTTTATTATATAATAAAATCAAGCCCGCAAAACATATGCAAAACACTTTTTGAAGTTTATTTCTATAGCACATTTTCCACTGGACGATAGTTATTTTTTCGACCTTTTGGGTCCCCTAACATGCTAAAAAACTTTGCACACATGTAGGAATCGTCGGCCATCAGGGCCGGGCACAAGTTGTCATGAGGGGTCGTGGAGGGGCTCTGTGGCACACCCTTTTATATGGTTGTATTTGAGGGGCTCTCTAGCGCACCTACAGTAACCAAACTTCATACAGTTATAGATCTCATTGGGCCGAACATCTTTCACAAGTCATACACCAGCCCAACAGGAAGTTGTTTGAAAAACGCATGCTCTGCAATTTGATATAGGGGGAATTCATCTGATCACCACCAGACTTGTTCAGCATGAAGCATGATATCTGGAACAGTTCAGCCGTGGCGTTAAAACAAATTTATGGCGAGAAAAGGGAAACAGGAAGTGTTTTTTTAACTTCTGCATACATTAACTGATTTTGCTGAAACTTCAGCTTGTGTCCGCTGTAGGATGCTGATTACATGGATGTGACTAGTGTGCGTCAAAGTTATAGCACCACCAACCGGCAACGGGAAGTGTGTCACTTTCAAAGTGCTTTGAAATAGCCCTTTTATTTTTACCCGATTTGCTTCAGACTTCGTCAGAATAATGTCAAGACACAGCAGATGCAGATATGTGAAAGGATTCTTGATATCTTGAATAATGTTGTCATGGCAAAACATTAAACTTTAATAATATTCTTGGGTGTTTTTGAAGCTTTCAGCATGCTTCAAATGGCATGAAACTCGACACAAACGTCAGAGTTGCCAAGACATGGGTTGAGGAGGGGCTCTTTAGCGCCACCTTTTGTCTAAAGTTGGGGTTTAGTTTTACTTACAGTCACTAAATTTGGTACATATATTGTTCTCATCAAGCCAGACAACTGTCTAATTTATAGTCATTAGCTCCGACCAACAGGAAGCCAGATATTTTTGTTTGAATGTGGATTTTTTTGAATAACCAGGCTCTAAATTTTTATGTACTCCTCGTAGGAGATTCATGTAATCGCCACCAAACTTGGTCAATATGAAACAAAAACACTGAAGATGCTAAATTGCGAACGAATATATTGAACAGTGTTGCCATGGCGAGGAATTAAATTAATGACAAAAAAGGGAAACACGAAGTGTCTCATATCGTGTACATTGTTTGATTTATTTTAAATTAAGATTGTATGTTTCCCACCATGCACAGGTTTCCTTAAGCCACCAGGGTTTGGGCCCGTCATCGCTGCTTGCAGCTATATTTTTATTTTAATTTGGATTTGATTGAGCCATTTAAAGTGGCGAGTAAACTGTTTGCCAGCATAAATAAACATTCTACTTAGTTTTGTCTTCGTGAAATAGTTACTTTTCAACATACAGAAATTCGCACACTTTTCATCTTTTCTGTACAACTGATTTCAACACAAGGCCTTTTATTCTGGAACCGTGTATGTCAGATTTATCCACCTCTAAACGACATGCAGAAGTGCACTATAGACTTCAAACCGAAAAGTTTGATTTCATGAAACTATAGGACCAAACATTCCCACCCGGCACCTTCAGCTCATTTATTTTGGAAAGATTTCGACATGTTCCACTTCACGGCGAAGCACGTCAGTAATGGATCTGTGTGTTTGTCTGATCTGTGAATGAGAGCAGAGGGAGTATCGTGTTGTGTTATATCACGGTCTCCGAGCGAAGTCTTGAATAACACTGTAAGACACGCTCCGCTGACACTGACTCATAAAGCTGAGAGCACACGAATCAGGGGAGAAATACAACATCTACAGGATGTTTAAATAGAACATAATAATATTTCATAATATAAGCCTCTCGTGTGCATTAGCACCTGCATTAGAGTCCAAGAAATCACCTCGTTACCATAGTAATGCCAGTATTAGAATAACACGGCAATAAAACGGAGGAGGCGTGTGTGTTTGTGTGTGTGTGTTTGTGTGCATGCTGATATTGCACATTTACACACATCCACATACAATATAAACATTTAGTTGTGTTGACAAGTGTAATTTTCTGTTTTTGTAAAGTATGAACCAGTAACACTGAAAATCCCTCGAAGAAAACACAATCTGCGATGACTGAAAAATGAGTGATTAGGAACACTGTAGGCTTCTCTTACAGTGATTTACCGTAGTTACCAATGCCATACTTACTGTTATTGTTACTACACTCTTAAAAGTAAAGGTCCTAAAAGGGGGTTGCGCAGTGATGCCATAAAAGAGCCATTTCTGGTTCCCCAAAGCACCTTTCAGTGATCAGTTCTTTAAAGAACTTTTTTTTCTTAGTCTGAAGAACATTTTAATAACCTAAAGAGCCTTTTCCACTATAAAGAAACTTTTGAGCGATGGAAAGATTCCATTGATGAAAAAAAAACCTGACAAAGCAACCTTGAATTCATTCATTTTTAATGACTATTTCCGGCAACACGAGTGACAGTAATTGTTGTCGATGTGATGTGGGCACGTCCATTGATGCAATAAATCTGAGAAAAGTTGAACTTGATGTAAATGATAAGCAAAGCCATGTAGTGATTAAACAGTGATTTGTCTCCTATGATACGGGAACAGTTTGTACAGTATAAAAATCATTATGTCTATGGAATGTCGTCATAAAGATAGGAATACTTGTCTCTGTCTCTCTCTCTGTGTGTGTGTGTGTGTGTGTGTGTGTGTGTGTGTGTGTGTGTGGTAGCTTGTTCCTCCTTGTAACAATAGCAGAGGTGACTGGACCTACAAGAGCACTGACAGCTTTACGACCCATGTGCCAGAGTGAGGAAGAGAATTCTGGGAAAAGAGTTCTGGCCTCAGTCCCAGACAAGCAGGTAGTTCTGTGTGTGTGTGAGTGTGTGTGTGTGTGTGTGTGTGCAGGTAGTGAATTTACAGTACTGAAGAGCCTGAAGAATCCAGATCGAGTCTTTTCTCAGTTTGTCAAATTCAGGGATTGAAGAACAGCCACTTTGACATCTTAAAGGGATAGTTCACCCTAATATAAAAATTAAGTCATCATTTACTAACCCTGGTGTTGTACCCAGTGAACAGCGACCAGCATCAAGGTTTTTAAAAAAGGTGCAAAACTTGTCATATATTCCAAGTGTATGACAGGGTTTGGTGAAAAACAAAACAAAAGTTAATGTAGACTATTATTTAAAGTGGTGGTATAATGTCCCTTTTACAAGTAATAAAAGTCTCTGGTGTCTCCAGAATGTGTCTGTGAAGTTTCAGCTCAAAATACCCCACAGATCATTTATTATAGCTTGTCAAATTTGCCCCTATTTGGGTGTGAGCAAAAACACGCCGTTTTTGTGTGTGTCCCTTTAAATGCAAATGAGCTGCTGCTCCCGCCCCCTTTCCAGAAGAGGGCGGAGCTTTAACAGCTCAACAACAACAAAGCTGGAGAATCTCACGCAGCCAAAATGACGACAGTGTTCAGCCTTACATTGTTCAAACCGGAGTCGACACTGATGGAGAGACTCAGGAAGAAGTTACAACTTTTAGACGTTTCTGAATGGTTAGTGGATAAATGTATGTAGTTGCTGTGGAGTTGATTCAACTCATCCACTAGCATGTGCCGTCATGTTCATCTTTTGTGTTGAATTGAGCCTCGTTTGTGAAGCAGTCCGGCGTAAAATGACGGCATGTCAACAACACTCGACTACAACAACTCTTCCTCTTCTCTAAAGCAGCCCAACATGGCCCCGCCCCCTTTGTTGAAAACTGTCAAAGCTCAAGCATACAGTATCTTGTGTCTCTGATACTAAATGTCTTAAACCACACTTCAAAAATGATTCGATTCATTGTATTTTAAGTGGAAGGACACATTCGACTGGTTTACACCTGTATCGCAGTGCACT
>CM074440.1:34825517-34830517 GCA_037101425.1 Elopichthys bambusa | reverse complement strand
CGCAGTTTTTAGATATTCGGTTAACTGATGATTATGAGAGCATATCTGCATGCGTTTTGTTTTATTTTACATGCAACTTCAGTATCTATCAATGCATATTTATTCAGGCACACAGTCATTATTAGAAAAATTATATACAGACCCGATTTTACAAAGTTCACTAAGAGCTAGAACACTCAGAAAACAATATTATTCCAAATACTATATGATTTAAAATGTTATTGTGTTCTCGTTTTATTTTATTTCACATTTATGCCTAAAAACAAACCACAGAAAATATATTGTGATAAATTAGACAAATAAAAAACAACCATTTGTTTATAGACCCGTCAAGTATAAATCAGTGTTTGACCTTCGAGACTCGCTGTTCTTCAGATGTTTGTGTTGAAATCACGCATGCACTCTGAAACTGTTATTTGGATGTCCATAAGTCAGTGCATGCGTCGCTGATCAGATGCGATCTCTCTTTCACTCATGTGTTTGTGTCTCTCTGTTCGTGTCTCGCGCTGATGGGCTGCCAGAGGGAGCGGTTCACCCTGCTGCTGTGTTCGCTCGGGTCTGAGTCCATGCAAACTGCCATCTGATCCACGTTTATCAATGCGGGAGCTGATCATGGCGGATGGCCCCCGGTGTAAGAGGCGAAAACAAGCCAACCCGCGGAGGAAAAACGGTAAGAGAGCGGCTTGAGAAAGTGTCCTGGCGCGGCGCGTAAACGGTCGCGTTACGCGGGACGCAGAGAGATGAGAGCGGACAGATCAGGGTCCAGTTTAATAGAGCGCAAGTAGAAATTGGAGTAAACAGGCGGGATGTAAATAAAGGCCATGTAGCGCCTTTTCTCTCTGTATTTTCGCACAAGTTTGGAAATGAAAGTTTGTGCGTAATTCTCAGGAGCGTTAAACGCGTCACGTTAGATGCCTGTGGATTCTTCAGCCTTACATTTCGTTTGTTTAAGAAGCTGCTGACCGGTTGGTTAGTCTCAGAGCGTTATTTTCATTCATTCTCAGAAGCGTGGATTGGAGGTGTTCGATCTTGTGTGTTTTTGTGTGTGTTCAGCTCCGTGCCTGATGACAAACACAGCTTGTTGTGAAGCACAGATGATTTTTATTATTATTATTATTATAAACTTGTGGTGTTTTCAGGGATGTTTTTGTGTGTGTGTGTGACTGTTTGGTGTTTTACACATGCACACACACACACACACACACACACTAGTGTTTTATATAAACTAAACACGACCATCGATAGACTGGGTTCAGCTGAAACTGGGTTTGTTGGTTCGACGAGGATTAAACGCTGCGATCAGTTCAGTTCCATCTTCCTCTTTCCTTTATGAAATGTTTCATATTGATCCGCTAAAAAATCAATACGAGCACGAGAGTCTGTTCAGCCTCACGAGTGTCTTCAAGCACTAAACTTTAAAACGCGCATTTCTGCTTTTTACACTTTGTCGAAAAGAGACTAATAAAGCATTTCATAAAATTTAAGGAATAAAATATCACAGATGCGTTTGTGTTTTAGGCACGACATGAGTGAGTGATTTGCACGAAAATGAAACGGTTCTAAAATATTCATATGCAATGTTTGTTATTTTGGGGAGTTCGTGAACGCGCACGAGGGTGTGTGATAATACTAAATTAATTGTTTAGGTAGAAAAAAAAAAATGCTGCAGTGAAGAAATGTGTCCTGATATGAAGTGACTGTCGATTTAAAATGAGGACAGATGAAATATTCAGTGATGTTGCAGATGACTGTAGAGAAATGTGTGTGTTCTCACACACCTGCTGCGTTCAGCGTGTCCAGGTAAACTCAGGTGTGCGCCGAGAAGAATGCTTCAAAAATTAATTCATATAACCTTTTTTTTTTTTTTTTTGTGCATACATATATATATATATATATAGATATATTTGCATGCAACCTTTTTTAATCTAAAAATATTTAAAATGAATCAAATTAAATTCATAAAGCAATCCAGCAAAAGGACTCATGTAGCATCGTATTTTGCGTGGCGGTGTGTGCTGAATGTGTTTCTGTGGGAGCTGAAGCTTTGAGTTCAGGGTTGAATCGCAGCTCTCTGATGAGAATCTGAAGTGTTCAGAGTTCGGCCGCTCGAATGCTTTCTGCTGAAGTTCGGTCCAGCTGTATGTGAGTCAGTCAGAGCTGCTTCATTATCTTTATTTTGTATACACTATTATTACTGTACGATTTGCTGTGTTTTCACGAAAGCTCCAAAGCCGATGTCAGAGGTCACGCGGAAAGAGTTTTCTGTTTGTCATGCCTGCATGTACGGGAAGTCTTTCACAAATTCAACGCTCTCAGGAAGAGCTGGCTTCCTCTGTGTCCTGAGACAGATATTTTCACAGGTTTCCTGCACACACAAAGCCGCGCTCCTCGTGCCGCGTTCAGCGAGCGACAGATTGATTACATCATTCCAGGTCAGGAAAAGCTCCTGCGTGGCGCGAGGAGGAGAAGTCTCTGTGTTTGATTATGGCAGCTGAGCCGTCGTTGCTGAATTAGGAGGGGGTGCTTCTGTAGCCCGGCTCTTTCATCCCCAACAATGGCAGATTCCGCCCCGTCTAAACTGTTTCTGCGCCCCCATTATGCTGCGCGGCTCCCTCGCCGCACGGCCCCTCCTCTGCCTCCTGCGTTTGGGAGGAGCGGGGCCGCTCACAGCTGATTGTCAGCTCTAATACGTGTCACTTACATGTGTGTAAGGTGAAGCGAGCGTGAGCGCACCTTTGGTCCCCGCGCCGAGAGGAACGCTTGAGTTTCGGAGAGTCTGCGGTGAGTTCAGTGCGGCGGGTGGAAAGAGTTTCAGAGGAGGAGGATGGTGCTCTTCATCTCTTCCTCTCTTGCTAGTTCACGGCATTTCTCCGCTCATCTCTGCAGTGTGTAATTTGTACTTTTCTATGCTCTTTATATGTTGCACAGCTGTTGGGTTAGAGAGGAGTTGAGTAGGTTTTGCTTGTAATAATTTTTATGTTCAGGACAGAGTTAGCTGTGCTGCTGTCATTTCAGGATTTTTCAGGATTATGAAGCTGGATTAATCACGGCGATCCAGACCGTTGCACACTTTGTGCTATCAGGGAATATTTGTCACATTTTAAGTGTCACTTTTCAAGGTGATTCAGAATCTTTTCAAATTCAGAATTTCACAAATTCTTAAATATGTTCATAAATAAATTTAGCATGGGGAACACACAACTCTTTCCTCAATAAACTCTGCTTATTAATCAATAGTAAGGTAGTAGTTAAATTGGGTAGGATTAAGAGAGTAGAATAAGACATTAAAATGAGTATAAGTACTAATAAACAGCCAATATTCTGGTAATATGCATGTTAATGTGCAACTAGTTAAAAGACCCTAAAACAAAGTGTTAATAAATCCTTAGTAAATATTAACCTTAAAAAAAAAAAAAAAAACATGGAATTTTCTTAGTGTTTGTTTATATTTATTTTTCATTCACTTTATAATGTGCAGGCTCATGCGTTATCTACGCCTGTCAATCAAACATGCTCCGCCCCTTGTGTGTTTTTTTTTTTTTGTTAAATATTTTAGCTGATTTGATAATGCTGTCTGCCACCAATAAGATCTCTCCGCTCCATTCAGCACATTCTAAATGTACCTAAAATGTGAAAAAAGTCCAGAGATTGTAAATGCACCGGGTTTATTCATGTCAGAGTTATTATTTAATGTGACTAAATTACCTGACTGCATTAAGATTTGCCTTTGAAAGTCATTTTTAATGGTCTTGTCGGGTAGAAAAAGCTCCTTGAGGTGACAAATTCATGATTTCACTTTGCGGTGCTCCCAGTTGTACTTTATCGCTGTGGTTCTGTGAAGATATTTTGGCCTAACGGAGAGAGAGAGAGAGAGAGAGAGAGAGAGAGAGAGACCCCCTCCTCGACCCAGAGCTCTGTGGAAATGCCTTAGGTGTGACTTCACTTTCACTCACATCACCGCTGACCCGACTGCCTTTCATATCACATCCACCGCGTCTCCACCGGTAAACATCCCCCGAGGGCCGAACAAAGAACACGGCCCTTTCTCCTTAATCACAACCCAGCCCTCTCTCTCTCTCTCTCTCTCTCTCTTTCTCTCTTTCTGCCAGCACGCAGCATTTGCATTCAGCTTCAGAAAGGCGCGCATGAAAAGAGGGAAGAGCGACAGAAGAGAAAAAAACAGAATAAAGGCAGGAGAGGGTGGGTGTCGAGAGCAAAATAACTGAGGTGTTTGTGAATGTTTGTTGGGCCTCCCCTGGTTACGGCCCTTATATAGACCCACAGACACACACACACACACACACACACACAGATAGTGTTACGCAGCGGCATGTTTGCTCTATTCATGGATGCACACTTAAGAGAAAATCATCTGTGTGAGGCACGGCTGCTTTAAGACACAAGAATAGTTTGGAACAGGTGTGTGTGTGTGTGTGTGTGTGTGTGTTTAGATAATTTAATGTGTTTGTTTTTACCTTTTTTATACTTAAAAAATATAGTTTTTGGCCTGATTTTTAGCTTTATCGAATGCATCAAACATAGACTATAGATTTCCACTGTAAGTGTTTTTGTCAGTGCAGTTTTTTGTTTGTTTCTACAGCTGAATTTCACAAATGTAGTCCATCGAGATTCACTTGGAGCATTTCTTTAATACATGAGCGATAATACATTTTTTTTTTTAAGTTAAAAATAATTTAAACATCATTTGTATATTAAATTATATATTATTATTGTTGTTATATAAATTTACACACACACACACACACACACACACACATACAATTAACTATTTTTTTATTATTTTATATGCTTTCACAGCTTAAACAGGACTGACAGGACCGGTAGGATTTCTCTCATAGTTTCACTCTAGTTGGACAGTAAAGACCTGCTGCTATTTTGCTTGTTTTTACCTCTTTATATATATATATATATATATACTTTTTTGGCATGATTTTTAGCTTTATCAAATGCTTCAAACATGCAAAAATCGATCCATAGAT
>CM074440.1:34698017-34818017 GCA_037101425.1 Elopichthys bambusa | reverse complement strand
TGCGTGACACGCTGATGTGAATATATTTACACAATCAGTCGTGAGAAAACTGTTTAACTCAGTGTTTCTGCTGCTGGATTCACATGCATAGAAAACACACTGATTGGCAATAATAAAGACACAGCATTTTATATGCACAGAATACACATCTGTGAACACTGCATCAGTTTTACCCCCCCCCCCCAAAAAAAGGTTGATATTTTTTAATCTGCAGTTTCTATATTAACCAAAGCATACTTAATATTTTAAGTATTCTTGATTTACTATTTCTAGTTTTTAAAAGGTATTGTTTGCAGGCCGTTATTATTATGGCTACAAAATAATGCATTTAAGATGCATTTCTTTAAAATGCACATTACTTATTTAATTTCATTTTTATTTAGTTGTTCTATGATTTAATTTTACAAACATAATATTAATTTATTGGTGGCTTGTACACTACCATTTAAATGTTTGGAGCTTGTTTAAAGAAATTGATACTTTTATTCATCAAGGATACAATAATAGATCAAAAGTGACAGTAAAGACATTTATAATGTTACAAAATTCTGTTTTTCTGAACTGTCTGTTCATCAAAGAATCCTGAAGAATAAAATGTATGACGGTTTCCACAGAAATATGAAACTGTTTTCAACACTGATAATAATCATAAATGTTTCTTGAGCATCAAATCATCATATCAGAATGATTTCTGAAGGATCATGTGACACTGAAGACTGGAGTAATGATGCTGAATAAATTACACTTTACTATATATTCACATAGAAAACAGCTGATTTACATTAGAATAATATTTCACTGTTTAACTGTATTTTTGATCAAATAAATGCAGCTTTGGTGAGCAGAAGAGACTCTTTCAGAAACATCTTAGCGATCCCAGACATTTAATATTTGTTTTCATGTTTGATCACCCTTAACCTAAATTTTGCTTTCGAGAGTGTGTGTAGAATCTGAATTGTAGGCATTCTGATTTTTAATTTGCATCTGTACAGTATAATGCACTATAGAGCCGAATCATACTGAGGACGTGACGCCGTAAAACAACTAGTGTTGAGTTAATTTTCTGGGAATGTTTCAAATGTAGTAGATGTAGGTGAGCATAATTCATCCTAATCCTGCATGAGCTCCTGTTCAGTGTGTGATAGACCGACAGACAGTGCAGAATATACCAGAGTGTGTCTGTGGAGAGAGAGAGAGAGAGAGAGAGAGAGAGAGAGTACTGGTGGATTTCACAGGTAACTGGATTACGTGGGCACATAATTGATCCATTTGGGGGGAAAATGACGGAGCTCTAAGCTTTGGAAATGGAGTTTATGAAACAGGCATTCGTAAATTCAAAGGAATCAATATGTCAATTTTATTACATCTTCAGGGCAGATGAGTTTTAAAAGAGGCCTGTCTTATTTTCCATGTGTGTGTTTCACACTACAGGTCCTGGGTGGCTGTGTGGTTTGATGTCAATGTTTTATTGCATATGCGAGCGTCAGGACGAGCTCGTTCCACCCGGTTCGGCCGTCTGCGAAAGCTCTGCCAGAAAAAGATGTTTGTCAGCGCTGCGAGAACGATCCCTGCGACGGAGCCTTTTAGTGCTTCGAGAAAAGACAATAAAGCATTCCTCGCTCGTCAAGCCATCCATTTATAATGCAGGAAAGTGGAGTAAGAGCATTTCTGCATTTTCATCAGTAAAATATTCACATTTCATTTACACCGTAGCGCAGCCCAACTCGGTTTTATTACTCAGCCAAGCTTCTGCTCTAATTTAAATGAATTATGCAGGCGAAAACTGATGCAAACAGACAGAAATGCGATGCTCGCTGCGGTTTTGCTTTTGTGCTGTCGAATTAAACCTGAGCGTGAGAAAGCAGGACCCTCAACCCTACATGAAGAAGAAAAAGAAGTGAGCAGGTGGAAAACAGAGAGAAAGAGGGAGTAATTACTCGGCCTGGTTTGCTGGCGTTAGTCGAGCACTATTATACTAGTTAATTTTCCAGCGGAAGTTGGTGATGCTTGCATTTCTCCTGCGCGTTCACTTACTGACATCTGCTATCAATGCTCGGCAGATGTGTGCGAGGAGCAACCGCGAACTCGATTATCCGTCAAGCGGCCGCAGAGCGCATGACTGCTCGTCCAGAGCGCGTTTACTGCATGCACACATGTATATGCATGCGGCTGCTGAATTAATTACATATGTTAGTGTGTCTTCTCATTCACAGATGAAAGGGGAGGGGAGAGTATTCTCAGAGGAGAAATGGCACAACACCATCTCACTCTTTCACGCGGTCACTCCGTTCGCTCGTCTCCCGACAGCACACCTTCCAGCACGTGAACCACAAACCTGCGATAATGAGAGCAGATATTCGAGGCCTGCCTCGTTTAGAAAGCGCTTCTGATCTGTGCATCAAAACACACAAAGAGTCGTCGGCCATTTATCTGGATCGTATCACTGAAGATCAGATCGGCAGATTTCTGCGCACTGCAGCTTTTGTGATGCTGGTATTTGGTGCCGGATTGTTTGCTGTCTGTTCTGAGATACCATCAGTCGTCCTTTAGACAGCACAAAGAGCTTATCGAGGATTATTCTCTAGAAACGATCTCATCACATGCTGTGAGACGAGACTCTTCCAAGCTTGGAAGTTTGACAAGAGTCCGAGGCCTGTGGAAAATAAGCATGAGATCTCCTTAACATCTTAGTTGTCGAGTTCTCCTTCTCAGATGTTTCTCTCGACAAATGTAATGTTAGACATGTCTTCTTCAGATTCAAAAGGGTAGCAATTTGTGCTCAGATTTGCATGATTCCACGTCAGAGATCGCAGTATGAACCTTGATACTTGGATGAAGCAGCGAAACCTGAGCGATAACATGGACCTGTGTGTGAATGTGTGTGTGAGTGAGTGTACTTGTCTATCTAACAGGGGACCATGGTGTCATTACACATTCACCAACAGGGGACCACCGAGCAAAGAGGGGGCATTGTGGTCATGCTTTAAAAAATTTTAAAAAATGCTCTGCTGATTTTTTTTTGACCAAGTGGGGACCCACAGTTGTGTGTGTGTGTGTGTGTGTGTGTGTTAAGACAATTACTATATAAATTAACAAAATATTCAAATGTTTTTTTGCAACCGAACAGGTGTCACACCTTACCAGGTCAAGACTCAAATTTTTATGTTGACTTGCTGCATTGAAAATGTTCAGCTGGCTTCATCAAATTGTGTGAAATGAATGTCTTTTAACACTGGAACTTTAGTTGAACCAACTGAAGACTTTCAATGATATTACCTCCACATAGAAGGCTTTTAAGTGCATTAATGTCTGTTTTTGTATGGATGGCATTTTATTTTATAATAGGGAACAACAGTCGAATTCGAAGTGCAAGAAAAACTGCATGTGTCTGCTTAAACAGCTCATTTAGTGTGTACAGTTTAACAATGTGGAAATGGGCATGGAATAGTGAATAAATAAAATTACTTGTTAGACTTGGTCTCCTGTTAGATGGTAAAGTGCGACACCTTTTTGGTTGCTTTGCCATTTCTTACCATCAAAATATTTGTTTATGCCAAGAACTGGAGTTTTAGTGTTATTATGAATATTGCTGCTACATTCAGAGATAGTCAGAATGTGAAATATTGCTAAGACAGCCAAACAGGTGTCACACTTTACCATCTAACAGGGGACCAGTGTCCTTTCATGTAGTGAAATCACTATAACATGCACTTACCAGCAGCTGCTTAAATTTAACATGTACACTTTAACTTGTGTGGAAATCGACATGGAATGGTGAATAAAAATGGTCACTTAAAAATGGTAACATCTAAATTAACTTATTTTGTTCAAGTCAAAAATATTATCTAACCTCACTGAACCAACCTAAATATATCAATTTATACCAACAAAATCAAGATTTTTGTGTTTTAAATCAAGCAGAAATAGCTCTTTAGGGTAACAATTGCAAGTCCAACCACTTTATACAGTGAACAGTGATTCTCTTAAACAAAATATCTTTGTTCCCCTTTTAGATGGTAAAGTGCGACACCTGTTTGGTTACTTTGAGATCGCGTGAGAATGCAAAACCAAAAAAGCACCAATGGAAGTGGAAAGTTCTGTGCATGATCTACTGACAATGTGCAAATTAAACAACAGAAGCATATTTTCATAATAAACCAACGGGCAGTTTTTGGGTGGTAAATAATGGCGCAAATACCAGGAAATTGATGAGCATAAGCCTCAGTAAATCACCATGAATTATTAATTTAAATACTCTCCTCTCCATAACTTTTGCGTTTGAAAGGGAAACTACTACAAATGCATATGTAATAAGGTCAGCTACAAAAACAGCCCAGTCCATGCCTTTTCAACGCTAATTTTTCACTGTCTGTAGTAAATTCTGAAAGTAGTATCTTAGCACCAAAAGAGGGTTTGTGCTGGTGCAAACTGTTAGTAAATCTGGCCCCAAATCTATTGAAATATTGCAAATGTACATATTGCGATGGCATGCGATATCTTAATGATTTTATTAGGCTATTTCAAAATGATGCTAAAATTCAACGTTTTAGGTCGATGCATATTGCATAGACTGGGTAAGAGACTGTTACTTAGCTGTGACTTGCTTGACGTTAAAAAGAGTTATTAAGCACAATAAGCTGTGGAAAACAAGTTATTGCAGTAACTTGTGCTGTCTGACGTACACCTGAAGCGCGCGCACAGAGAGACGCATCTCAGACAGCGTGCGATCCCAAATTCAGTTCTCTTTCGCGGCTTATTGTACTCAATTGTACAGTCAAACAGTTATGTCAAAATAAAATTTTTCATTTGTATCTTAAGTGAACGTTAACAGTTGGGAAAGAAATCGGATGCATGTCAATAGTGCATTAGGTCTTAAAGTGACAGCAGCACAATACTGTAAACCTGATGAAAGAGAAAAAGGAAAATCACTTACTGCTCTTGACTGAATAACTTTTGTAGCTTTATTATGAATCAATGTATATTTAATGCTGTGTTTTAGTTTTACATTTGATTTACACTTACTTGAATGATACTGTTAAGTGTGTGAGTGTGCGTGTGTGTGTGTGTGTGAGTGTGTGTGTGTGTGAGTGAGTGTGAGTGTGTGTGTGTGTGTGTGAGAGAGTGTGTGTGTGTGCGTGTGTGTGTGTGTGTGTGTGTGAGAGAGTGTGAGTGTGTGTGTGAGTGTGTGAGTGTGTGTGAGTGTGCGTGTGTGTGTGTGTGTGAGTGAGTGTGTGTGCGTGTGTGTGTGAGTGTGTGTGTGTATGTGTGAGTGTGTGTGTGTGTGTGAGTGTGCGTGTGTGTGTGTGTGTGAGTGAGTGTGTGTGCGTGTGTGTGTGAGTGTGTGTGTGTATGTGTGAGTGTGTGTGTGTGTGTGTGTAGACACTGCTGGTCTAGTGTGTGTGGGCTGGTTTGTCTTCTACTGTACTCTTGTGAGTCGTCAGTAACACGTTGTA
The DNA here is from genome assembly GCA_037101425.1 of Elopichthys bambusa. Classification (NCBI taxonomy): domain Eukaryota; kingdom Metazoa; phylum Chordata; class Actinopteri; order Cypriniformes; family Xenocyprididae; genus Elopichthys; species Elopichthys bambusa. Next base: position 34,812,564 of record CM074440.1, on the reverse strand, counting down.
GAAATGAAACACTTTTTTTCACATCGACCAGAATGAAGCGCATCTTTCGCTCCTCACGCCTGTTTGAATAGCTGAACGTCTTTCTCCTCCTTGCGTCACGATGAGTCTGAGAGTGTGTGTGTGTGTGTGTGTACAATGACTTCACACTCATAGTACAGGCCCATGTTACTATACAACTGTAGTACTGTGGTTTACTTTTATTGTTCTGTTCTCTGCAGATCATTACATGCTAAATGACATAAAAAAGAGACTATTTTTGTGTGCATTTGCTGTTCACCAATGAAGTGATAATTCAATTGTGTAGTTGATTTGTTATCTCAGTGAGTGCAAACCAGTCTTATTTTATTATCATTGATATACTATTATAGTTTTTGTTAATATTTTGAATACTTTTTGTGTGTGTGTAGTAATTGTGACTCAGGGTGGAGATGCTGTTGACCTCAGATGTGGGTTAAATGCAAATTGAATGAGAATCAGGCAGTGATAATTATGGTGGAGTGGCGAGGGGTCAGTCGAGCAAAAGAGCCGCAGCGAGACACTCGCCTCTTCCAGACAGGAAGAAAACAGAACAACAACTATCCAGAACACCATAGCAACCACTTAGAACACATAAGCAACGCCCTAGTTACCACTCAGAACATCCTAGCAACCCCTTAGAAACACTTGGCAATCAGTCAGAACACTCCAGTATTGCAGTAGTGAGTTTTGACAGGCCCAGAATCGCTGACATGTAAAAGTTCACTCTGCCATGTCGAAACAGTCTTGCTCTCTCTGGATCAGAGTGTTATTGTCCCTCGGTGTTTATTGCACACGTCTTAAATGTCATCTCGCTGTGAGATCTCTCTGTGAGCTTTTTACAAAGGATACAGATAACACCAAATTAATCAATATCCCATTTCTCTCTCTTTCTGTCTCTCGCCGGCGCTGCTGATCGGCCGTGGATCCGTCCTCTTCACACCAGCAGCAGGTAAGCTGAATCTGATATTCACTTTACAGCTGTTGTGTTTTAATGCACACAAACACACTGCAGGTACAGCGGCGTTTGAATGACTCCGGATGAAAGCTTTTGCCGAATGCGTGAATGTAAATGTTACAGTGATCACGCACACAGGTTGTGTTTTTACCTCGCGCTTAATTACTATTTATTGGCAGTTCCGCTCATCCTCTCGGCTTCTTTTTATCGCTCCTCTAAATAATTTCAGCGAATAAGACGGGCTCCTGCGTTTCAGCTTCACCCATCAAAGTTTAATCGAAGCTGCATTTTAGTTTTTGAATAAAGAACACTTAAAAAATTTAGATGCAAATTATTCTGCATTATTCATGGCCTCGTCGTCCTTGTAGATTTAAACATTTGCGAGGCCACCTTGATTTGAGTCATTACCTCGACTCGGGCTGTTCCGTCATGAATAAGGTATTTCCTACAAGTGCAGCGCTCGCCTGATGAGCTTTTAAAGTGCCTTTACACTCCGTCTGCGCGCGCATGAGCGCATCCAACACGCCGGGCGAAATCCGTCTCAGGTGGCGAATCCTGGCAGTGAGTGACAGGAGAGAGAGAGTTTTCTCGGATCTCTCCGCTTTAACTTTCACGCTTCTACCTGAAAGCCAGAAGAGATCCTTAGAAATAAGCCGGCTTTGTGTGAGCAAACTCGAGAATCCCGCTCAATTTGTGCTCCCTTTGTAGTGACGAGGGGTGAAAAGCCCTTGAGAGGCACATCTGAACGCAGACAGCTCTTTTTAATTACTCCACACAGATTGTCGCAGATTATTGACTGTTACCTGTGCGGACTGACATGTGGGATCAATTGCAATTTGCTTTGGCATTTCTTCAGATGTGGCTGGAGGATTTCTGAACGCACACGGCGAGCTTCAGAGAGGTTTTCAGAGAGATGAAGCGGTGATGATATGATTTGAAACATCCTGGCTCTTAGCATCACTTAAATCTACCTCGCAAGAACAAACTGGAGTCTTTAAATTATTCCCTTTCATCTGCACGCAAACAGCCATAAAATGATGAAATCTGCGGATCCCAGAAGCTTTTACTATTAAAGTCTAAAGCGTGGCCCAAATCTGCTGTAATGAAACGCTGTTTGTTTGTTTGTTTGCTGAGAGAGAAAACCTGTGCATGTTAGAGAGATAGAAAGAGAGAGAGAGAGAAAGAGAGAGAGAGTTAGTTCCTGTGGCCCCTGCAAGAAAAATAAAGTAGTTGACACAGTGTCTCGATCATCTTTACTACCCGCTGGAAGAATTAATATTTAAACATTCTAATAATGCGGCTTGCCTTGCATGCACTTTTAAGCAAAGCAACAATATTTTTCACCTGGGGTAACACAATGATTTTTCATCCTGCTGAGTGCAATTTCCCTTTCTAATGCGTCTGTGGAGCTTCCACCATTGGGCAGGCCGACTTTACTCTTTATTATTTCCCACTGAAAGAGAAAAAAATATTCATAGAGGTAAATATATTGAAATGAATTTTCGTGTCCATGAGCAAAGAAGAGCTCAGGCCGCCGTCTCTCCCAGAATGCTCCCCTCCAAAGCGGTGTAATGATTGGGAAAAAAAACGTTCTGCATTATCGGAGAAAGGGTGCGGAAAAATCGAAATATACATTCGCTGAAATCGTCTGCTGTTTGAATATCCATAAAACTGCTTTCCTTCAAAACATCATCTTTATGTATTTTCCCCACAATCGATTCTGACAACTGGGGTGTCAAAAAATGTTTTTTGTTTGAACAAAAGGATATTACCTGGTGTGCGACGCGCGTTTGATTCTCTCTCTTTTGCCTTAAAGCTCTTTTAAAAAGCTCTGATTTGCCACTAAACAGGTGACGCACCTGCAACACACACACACACACAAACAGAAAAGAAAGGACGTGTAAAAATTTGTGTGTGGAAAGGATGCGTGTGCAGATCTGCTGTGTGTCACGGAAAATGGATTCCTGAAGCCTGAAGCCTTTGTAATTGATCACAAGAATGAATTGTTGAGTTGTGTGGGCAAATTGAACGACATAAATAAGAGTTATGATCTCCTCTTCTGTTTATGTGTAGCTGTATAGTTATAGAAAGAGGCTACGTGTGTGTGTGTGTGTGTGTGTGTGTGTGTGTGTGACCCAGCATCAGACCTGGACGATATGTTGAATTTTCACAATATAGTTTAGATTAATATGTTGGCGATACAATATGAATATTTTGTATCTGACCACACAGTCCCTGACTCTAAGAGCGAGAGCAGAAATACTGATTTTTTCTTTAGTAGTGTTTTTCATTTAAACATTCATTTAAGCAAAAACACTGTTAGAGTTTGATTCATTGGAACTGAATTTGAATCAGTTCAGACCAGACAATTCAATCAACTGATTCAAAACACTGATTCAGTGATTTGTTTGTGTCATGCAAAATATATACTCTTAAAAAGGGTTCCAAAAGAACCTTCCAAAGTTCCATTTTTTTCCCACTATAAAGAACCTTGGAAAGGTTCCTTGGATGTTAAAGCTTCTTCATGGAACCAATACACAAACTTTAGTTTAAAGAGTGTATGTACATAATTATTGATGTTTTTTTTAATTTTTATATTGTGTATCATTAAATTGGTGCATATAAATGAAAAAGATTAAATATAATACATCAAGATACATATTGAATATCACCAAAAGACTAGTTTGGCCCTGCGGTATGAACGCAGCAGCTTCTTTTGTCAAACCTCCGGTGAGCTTCACTAAAGCACACACATACAAGCTTTCATGCTCTTATTGCTCTCTAGAGCTCTTCAAAGAGATGCGTTTCTCCCGCGACGTCTCACCTGATTGAAATCTAGCAGCTGCTGCGCGTCGTCTCTCATCTGTCGAGGTGGGAAAGAAACAGACGATTAGTTTCCACTTCACTCCGTCTGAGTCTCGTACGTCTCTGCGGCCTTTAGAAGAGACGCTCATGCTAAAGGGCTCTGACATGCCGCGGTTCATCTCCACCCGCGGGCAGAACCAGGTGAAACCAGAGGAGCTTTGTGACTGGATAACAGATTAAAAACAAAACTTTTTACTCATCCTCATGTTGATCCAAACTCGGAGACATTCGTTCTTCTGTGGAAGACAAAAGGAGATGTTAAGCAGAATGTTCACACTGCTCTTTTCCACATATATAATATTTATAGGGCAAAAAACTAAAAACGTTATGGTTAAAATATAAATTTTTCTTACGGAGCAATAACTGTAAGAAATAATGCAGCATTTTACTGTAAAATACTGTTAAATATAATGTTTTTTTGAGCGAAAAAGTATTCTAAAAAGTTACAGTGAAAACCATTAACTGACATTCCCAGAATTCTCTGTGACAGACATGTTTCTTCTTAGTTTTTTTGTTTATTTAAATTATGTTACATCATATGCTGTCAAATGAATGTTTATTGCATTATTTTATTGTCGTGTGTTTCCATGATGGTTGTTTGCATCTTCTTTATGTTCGTTTTTTCCTCAGATTGTAGAAAAGCTGCTTGTGATGAACTTTGATTCATCGTGTTACTAAAACAAATGGCAAAAAAGCAGCATAAAGTTTCTGCTTAACATTTTCTTTTGTATTATGGCGTGCAACACCGAGAGGGTGAGTGAATGATTTAATTTTTCGACAGAGAGACACACAGTCTGTCGTCCCGGGAGAACGTCCCGTCTGTCCGACTCTCTCTGGTGTAGTAATATGGAGAGACTCTGGAACACCTTTTTAAAACTTAATTGATTTGTGTAAAGAAGCGGCCCGCGCTGACACACTGCGTTATGATCAGGAGAGCAGCGGTCGGATGGAGCAGCCCGTCGCTGTGTGTCGAGGGGAATTACTCTGGACTGCTGGGAATGTGGGATAGACGGACAAGGATTTGCCGTGGGTTGGCCCAGATGACATTCAGACTATTAGATAAACTAATATCTAAATTAAGGCCAACTGACAACAGCAGTGCACTGGAACACGTCACACACACATGGAATGTTTGTCTACCTATTCTACATAGTGTGTGTGTGTGTGTGTGTGTGTGTGTGTGTGTGTGTGTGTGTGTGTGTGTGTGTGTGTGTGTGTCCATCTGGTGTTAATCGATCAGACACATCATTACACACACACACACACACAATGTTATTACTCTTTCGTGTCTCAAGAGACTTAATGGAGTTTCTGGATTTGTTTTATTGATGTATCAACTTTGTCTCAGATGTTTCTCCTAAATTTCCTCAAGAATAATAAAGCGGACTCAAATGAGTTGATTTTGGCGTACGAGATCTGCTACGCTGCTGCTGCTAAATATGCTAAATACAAATTTGTTCAGCTTAGTCAAATAAAACAACAAAGAAAAGGCTGCTGCAAGAATGGTAGAACGCCCGTAGCAGATCCCTACAGGTGGTGCTGGGGAGGAGGAGGGGTAACAGAGCTTTCACATTGCGCAGCTTGTCGATCGCAGGCTAGGGTACGATATAAATGGTTGTGTGGATTTGGAAATACTTCTGATTGGCTGGTGCCACGGCATAGAAAGAACCAATCAGCGTTCGGTTAGAGTTTCATGCCTGAACTCTGTATTTCAGGTGTGCAAAAAATATTTATTTTTCTTGTTTTCCAGTACATTCAACATAAAAAAAAGATATTTAATCTTATTTTGAAGTGAGTGCTTAAAACAAGAAAGAATCAACTTGATTCAGATGTATTTTTCTGACCTCACTGACAGATTTTTTTTTTTCTTGTTTTAAACATGAAATTGAAAAAATTTAATGCATTTTTCAGGACTTAAACAAAACTTAATATCTTCAGTCATTTTGCTTCTCCAGTAAATGTATCTTGATTTAAGAAAACAAGACAAAAATACTGAGGAAGTTTTTTTCTGTACATACAATATAGAGATATAAAATGAATGTAGAGAGCAGCTCAGATGATTTGATGATTAATGTTCTTATTTTTGATTCTAAACTTTGGTGTTTCGGCAAATCTGAGCACAGTTTTGAGAGAAGCTTCTAATTCCTACCTCATGTGTGTTTTTTTACTACAGTGAATGTTGGAGCCGTCAGTCTGAACTCAAGTGAGTGAGCGCCGGTGTGTTTTTAGATAGTTGAGCTGAGATTGAAGGACTCGAGAAGAGCTTCACGTGTGCTAATAAAGACGTGCTCTTTGAAGCATGAACTCTGTTTCTGAGAGTGAGTTTGAGACGGCGGTGAGTGACAGGGAGACGCACGCTTCAGAGAACCACGAACCACAGAAATAAAACCAGAGAAGGGACGAGCCGAGAGCCGTCTCTCTGCGTACAGTGACCTTGATAATTGTGATGGTCATTAAAATAAGTGCTCATTATTCTTCAAGGTGCGTCTCAGCATTACACTGATCAATGTGTGTCTCACACACACACACACACACACACACTAATGAAACCTGTTATTGTGATTGCATCCTGCTCTGTCTTACCCACCAATCAATATTAACAGCTCGTAAAAAAACTGCGCTGAAGAGATTAGCCGCAGAAATGAGCAGAGATACTTAAACAAAGTGCATTGAGCGAGTTTAAACGTCACGTGACTTTACACAGACGGAAAGATGCAGTGTGTGTGTGACTGTGTTTGACTCGCTCCATAACAGAGAATATCAGATTAATAAGAGCAAAAATCAAGGGTTTTTGTTTATGTATGAAGCTTTGAGAAAATTTACACTGGCGTTCACAAGTTTGATGTTGGGAGGATTTTCTAAATGTTTCTAAAAGAGTCTCTTCTGCTCGCCAAAGCTGCATTTATTTGATCAAAAATACAGTAAAACAGTGAAATATTATTCCAATGTAAATCAGCTGTTTTCTATGTGAATATATAGTAAAGTGTAATTTATTCAGCATCATTACTCCAGTCTTCAGTGTCACATGATCCTTCAGAAATCATTCTGATATGATGATTTGATGCTCAAGAAACATTTATGATTATTATCAATGTTGAAAACAGTTTCAGATTTCAGATTTCGTCATACATTTCATTCTTCAGGATTCTGTGATGAATAGAGAGTTCAGAAGAACAGAATCTTTTGTAACATTATAAATGTCTTTAGAAGTTTTACTTCTATCTCTCAACAGTCCCATTTTGGGAAACCACAAGCTTTATTTGGCTCAGCATGTGAATTTAAATAAACACACTTCTTTCTGGCACACAAATACTTATCATAAACAAACTTTTCAGATTTTCCATTTTTGCTTTCAGAAACCCGTAACACATGAATAAAGTGGAATCGACCATCTTTATTGTGTATTTTATGTTGGTTAAAGCGTAAGTTTCATTGCAGTAATCAGCGTGTGCATCAGAGTCACAGATAGAGACAGTAAGGCTTCTCTCTGTCAGCCGTTCTAAAACAAGGCCTGTAATTGTGGCAGTGACCTGATCTGTGTCTGGGCGGCAGAGAATGTGTAATTATCGCTTGTTAACCAGGACGGCGCACCTGCTACACTGAAAAAGGTTTGAAGAAACAGCGCTGGCAACCTCTAGAGCTGCCAATCATAGTGAGAGAGAGAGAGAGAGAGAGAGGGACGTGCGCTGCTATTCTTCCAAACACGTCTGAGCAGTTAAATGCGTCGCTGTGTTTGCTCTGCTACAATAGAGTGAACATTACCCAGCACAACTCTCATTATTACACACACACACAGGCCTCTTCCCTCCGACACACACACGCATTACCGGCTCACATTGTTGGGTTCGAATGGCGCTCCTGCATTTCTGAGATTTGCTCATTATGCAGCGTATTAAAGGCGCGAGTCAGTAATCAACCCACACGGCGAGCCAAAGGAGAGTGCCGCCGCTTCACGTATCCCAGCAACAATGCGCGCTCCCACGAACCGCAGCGACGGGAGAAATTGTTTAGTAAATACAGGACGGATCGTGTTTTATTAAGCGGGCTAACAGCATTCACACACGCAGAGCGCTGTACCTGCCTGATAATCGCGTGCGTTCAGATATGTCGACACAATGGGAAACACGCCGGTATTCATCGGCGAGTGAAAGAACTGTAGGGAGGCAGAAAAAGAGGTCTAAAATCACTGAGCGGGAACAAGATACAACCAAGAACATGACACACGAATCACATTTTCTCTTTCCACTTGTCTTTGTTCTGTTTATTCTGGCTTGCCTGCTCAAGTTGAACGTGAAGCGTGTCAGACGCGAGAGCAGAGAGATGGAGGTTTTAAAGAGGGGGGATTGGAGGGGTTCACCTGTCAGAGCCGGCGCTTTCTGATGGCTTCACTGGAGGATGATGGGAGCGGTCAGTCTGACAGACTCTGTTTGCTGCTTTAAATGTCTGAGCGCACGCATCCTCGCCATCAGGGCAATTATAGCTATCAACATTTCTGATTCTGGTTTGTGAAACCTCACGCTACTGAATAATGTAGTGAAGTTGGTAACGCTGCTAGTGTAGTTACTCCTCAGCTCATGTTACGCTTTGTGATTTTCTTTGGAATTAATTATGGATGCGATCTGCAGAAGTCCGAACGAGCGTTTGCTCCGAAGGCTCAGAGATCAGGACTCGATTCGAGCCCCTTGGGAACGCCGCCTCTGTTTAACCGTCTGACATGTTGTCATATTGGCGAGCGGCGAAAGAAAGAAAGAAATCAATTGGCAATTAAATGCTGCACCTTGTGACGATGACAAAAGACATTTGGTGTGGTGACGAGAGAGAGAGAGAGAGAGAGAGAGAGAGAGAGAGGGAGGAGAAGGTAATGAAACTCTAATGACTATTCATAAGCGATTTGCAGGCCTCTGATCCAGCTGAGTGGAAGTTGTGCCCTCTGGTCTCAGAGTCTGTCAGCTCGGCTCTCCTCAACCCTTCCCTGACATCACCGAATTACCCAGCAGGCCCTGGGGCACGACTCAGGATGCCACTCTCTCACACATCTGCCGCACTAAAGGTGCCACCTTAGGACAAAACACACAGAACCACCAAAGTGTAAATACCTGAAATTGACAAGTGCTGATACCTTTTCCCCCGCACGTCGCCGCGCGCCACATCGCACGCTTCTTTCTAGGCACGACTGCACATTTTTCGTCTTTTCATTCCGGGTGCGTCTTTTTTTCTGCGGGCTCTAGTACACAGGGCTTTCTTTTTGCACAGATGTGTGAGTGTGTGTGTCAAACTTGTGACCAATAGGTGGTAAATTAATAGATTCTGAGAAATCTTGAAACTCTGCTGTGATGCCTCTTTCTTCTGCGCGACACCAGAAATACTAACTGCTGCAGAAATATTCTAGGAATTAATATAGACAAAGGAAATTAGCAACCAGAAATAATTTACTGTGTTAGAGAAACCACCTAAAACCGTTTTCACACATAGTTTCAGTTAAAATCATAAGCTCTGTTCAAAGTGCCCTTCTTAGACAGCATTCTAGTCTAATGACAGTCTCTTCCCTGTCATTATCTTACGCAGGTGACGCAGTAACACAGTGAAGGCTTCCGAATGCCGGCTCAGTATTGGCCAAAGCTGATCACGTGATCAGCACGACGCATGCGTGTGACGCAGGAGTCGGCCAATAATAAGTCGTTCTGATATAGAACCTGGAAGCGCTGGACGTAAACAACGTAAGATAATGACAAAGAAGAGAAGAGATTGTTGAATAAAGTGGTCATTTTTGTTTTGTTTTTGCACACAAAAAGTATTCTCGTCTCTTCATCACATTAAGGTTGAACCACTGCAGTCACATGACTGTTTTAACCATGTCTTTAGTACCTTTCTGGACCTTAACCTTAAGTCATAAATCTCTCTGATTTCATCAAAAATATCTTAATTTGTGTTCTGAAGATGAACGAAGGTCTTACGGGTGTGGAACGACATAATTAATGACAGAAATTTCATTTTGGGGTGAACTAACCCTTTAATGTGCCGCACTAATTGTGCTCAGAACATGAATCAGTTCCAATAAAATTTGAGGTTATTGTTTCAGTGTATTCTGGGGGTTCTCCACAGATTTTGGCCAAAATCAGCATTAAAGGCAGCAGCGGCTTAGTGTTGTTGGTTCTCACTGGTGTTTGTAACAGAGCTGATCTCATATTCATTCAGTATGAATTAATCTAGATAAAAGCTACATCAAAACTAGAGCGGTCACATTATGTTTCCCGTTCCCGCCGCTGCATATCGACTGCGGTGTCATGTGGTTTCTCCTTCAGAACCGGACCTGTGTGTGTTAGCAGAAGCTGGCGTTGTGTTTGTGCAGGCCTGTGTTATTTCCCTCCGTCAGCTGTGGCGGTTTGTTCTGACCTCGGCCCTGAGCGAGATCTCCAGCCCGGTCACTCAGAATCAGGGGAAACTCTGAAGAATAAAACCATTTCAGCCCAGTTTTCTCTTTCTCCCCAGAGTCCGAATTCATTTCAGCTTTCTGTTTGTCTGCTGGACCGTAAATCTCTTCAAGATCCTGTTTAAAAAAACTCCTCAGTTCCTTCTTTTATACTGGAATAATCGGCTCTTTAAGGAGCTGTCAATGATGTCAGAGATCTGAAAACATCAGGATGAATATGACGCCCACAGCGGCCACTGACCTCTGACCCTTTATATGGAGGGAAAAAGGTGACGATCTGCTCGAACTCAAGAGCTTCACAACCACTATCACTAGTGTGTGTGTTGTTTATTGGCTTGCATTAGTGCTTGGTCGAGCACGTTCACCTCATCAGCACTGTGAAATTCAGCAACAAAAAGACTGTAAAAGATCAGCCATCAATGCCTACATGTGTGTGGAAGACAAATGTTTTGTAATATAATATTATCTCTTTATTTATTATTTTTATTCAATACATTATATTTAAAGACATGCACAGATTTGTGCTGATGTATTTCCTATTTAAAAGGGATGTTGAGGAAGGACAAATTTTGTTTTTTTTGGTAATATGGTCAGTTTTGAAAGTTGGTAGTCCCGATGAACCACGATTTGCTTATCAATGTCAGATGACATTCTTAATATAGAGAGCATTTAGGACAAAGGTCTAAATATAAAAAACACTTTTGAATGCATGATATATTTAATATGTATTTAATTTAAATATTTATGCATACTACTACTTCTACTACTAATAACTATACTCATAATACTAATTATTATTATTGTCATAATTAAATGCTAATCATAGTAGTAGTATGCATAAATATTAAAATTAAATAAATATTAAATATATCATGAATCATAAATAATAATAATGTAAGTATAGTTGTTGTAGTAGCAGGACTAGTGCTGATAATTTGTCATTAGTGCTAATGAAATCTTTGCGGCTGTAGCTGATGAAGGTAATGATGGGACAATGGCATCTATCAGCCACAAGTTTAATTAGAGAACTGAAGCATTACGCTGAAATATTAATGATGCCGACTGTATTTATGAGCCCTGCGCTCATATCTGCCACACTGTTTGACCAAATCTCTCTCTCGATGTATCCCATAAGCCCTTGGGGCCTAAAACAGACCCTCACCCACATCTCACACACACACACACACACAGTGGATTTTATGAGTGTGTGTGTGTGTAAGAGAATCTAAAGGTCTGTCCTGTGTTCATCAGTCTTGTGTTTAGTTTACAGACTCATTTTCTGGTCACTTTTCTGTGTCGAATATGGCAAATACCTCTTATCTGTGACTGTATTCACAATATCACGTCACTTTGAGTGTCTTGCTGCCTAAAAGCAATACTGAATTGAATACGACACTCTTGGGCAAAATAAATAAATACAAATCGTACTCTATAAACCATAAAACAGACATTTATGCATCTCATAACAAGGAGTTCTTATAACTTTATTTCATGAAGAGCCTTTTCTGAAGGCTACAGGCCGCATGCGAACACACGAGTGTGTGCGTGTGTGTGTGTGTGCGCGTGTGTGTGTGTGTGGGCTGGTCCTCTGCAGAATCCCAGAAGGTTTTGCTCTCTTGCTCTGATCATGGCGTAGGCAGAAGCCTTAGAAACGTGATCTATGCACACACACACACACACACACACATACACACAGAGGGCCGATGCAGGTGGGGGTTTACTGATGTATTGATTTTTATGATGGTCTCTCAGCATATCAGTCTTTGTTTAGCCAACGTGGCCTGTAAATACCCAGCACTAACCTACACGATGAAAGTTAACACATATTCAGCTTAATCTTCCATTTCTCTTCCTCCCCCTCACACATCGCTACTCAACTTCTTTTCTGTCTTTTTGCTGCCGCATCTGCTAGTATTTTCTCTACGAGCGCTTTGCAGTTGTTCTGTGATTTTGGAATGGATGCATTTAGATGTTTCTGCCAAATACTATGCAAAGATCCGTTCGCTGACTTTTCGACCTTCTTCCGCTCAGAATCCATCCTGGCCCAGTGAATCCTCCAGGAATTCATGACTGGAAAGGTTGAACAAGGTCAAGTGCAACTCAGAGCTGCACCTGTTATGCTCCTTCTGACTGTGTTTGCATGTTTTGCATTTTATCCACGATGCATTCAAGAAATATGTTTGACCAGTATGTTCCCAGGGAATCGAACCCACAACCTGCGGGACATCACTGTCTTCGCTTCCTTTTGCATTTCGCCACACTTTGATAAGAGCGGGTTTGTATTTTGTTCTCCTGTGAGCCAGTCGTGTCGGGTTCGAGGGGCAGCATTCCCTGGTGGTTTCGTTCAGAGCGCTGACAGGAAGCCGGAGGGGCTGTTGACTCACGAATCCCTCAGAGGAAAACCAATCTGACCTTCTAATGTTACAACACCTCCAATTTCCTCACTTCTGTCTGCCGCACATCTCTTGTTCTCTTAAACGGGCCACTCGGGTCCATTCAGCTAATCGGATCTTTTCCTCAATGAGTCCAATCACCTCTCCGTGCCAGCCGTAGTTGCATGTGATTTTACAGATGCTCGTGTTTCACATATATATATATATATATATATATATATATATATATATATATATATATATGTATATATATATATATATACTGCTGTAGTGGAGGTGACCCAATTTGCATAGTACTACAGTGCCGTATAATTGCATCCTGATACCACAGACCACTTTGTTGTGGATAATATTCACCAAAAACCATGCATGGATGCACACCTAAAAAATGCACAATGCTCAGATAGTATACTATCTATAATTGGGCTGCACTAATTATAATCTGGCACACTGTTTAGGATGGATAGTATGTGAATCGGGATGCAGCCAGTGGCTATGTTGGGAAAAACATACTAACATGCTCTCCATCCTAATTCTGCAGTATGCAGTATCTGAATTTACAGGTGTGATCATCTCTATTTTGATTGCTTATTTGATCATTGCTTGAAGCAGCCGTGCATTGTGTAAAAATGTCTATTTAGACAGTGAATTCTGTGCACGATTGCTTCCACATTTAGGCCGCACTACAACTTGTGATGTGATGTAGCATGATACTGTTTGAGACGTTTATCAGTATGCATTAAGTAAGTAGTATTCTTTTCCGAACACATTTCTGAGTGTAAGTGGACAGGGCAGTCATGTGACTTTGACTGTCCAGTTCTGTGGTCACTCCTGTTTTAACAGAAAGTAACATTTCTCAGTTCCTCTCGTCTAGAAGTTTGAATTATTCAGATATTCAGGAAGTCTCTCGCTCGTTCTCTATATTTCACCCTCTTTAGTCTGTGTGTGTGTGTGTGTGTGTGTGTAGCTGTACAAGCTAAAATTGCTTCATCATGCTAAAGTGAGGTGAGCATAAATTATTTAGTTAAACCTGAGGAAATCACTCCTCTCTCTGGGAATTTGTGTCAGTGTAGGCTGCTTAAATTTCAGACAGATGGACACTTTCTCTCCCGCTTCAGGAGTGTGTGTGTTTTCAGCTCAAAATAATGAAATAAAGACAAAAACCAACAGTGAAGATCTAATGTGAGGAAGTGCTGTCAAAATTCACTGTAGTGAATCTGTAAAACACTTTAAAGCTGAGAGTATTTATTTGCATGCATGCGATTTGACACAGATAAAACACACAGAGCTTGTAAGCGTGCAAACACAAACACACAGACGCACACACACGTCGCAGTGGCTGTGAAGTGTTGTGTTCAGAGATACTCGTCCTTCATGACGGTTGAATGCATGACTCCGCGTCTGATTTTCCCAGGAACAAAACGACATGATAAAACACTTGTACCTCTAACCTCTCTGGCCTGAATCTATGTCTCACTGTTATCTCTCACATACAGCTCAACACTTCATACAATGAGATCAGCACCCCCGCCTCTCTCGCATTGTGTTTGGTTTTTACTCAGGTTAACCACTAGTACTGTAACTCACACTCTTAACACATTTGTAGTGTAAATGATTAAATGTAGTCATTGTTGAAAGTACTTTTGTGTTGGTAGTGTTTGTTCAGAGTAGTAGAATGTTTATCTTCATAATCTCTCATCAGAATCTGATCCGATCACAACCATGTTTCAAAGACGCAGTGGTGTAGTGGCAGTGACCCAATTTGCATAATACTATAGTGCCATAAAATTGCATCTTTATACCACAAACCCCCTTTTTTAGGTATAATATTAGCTCATAAAGCATGCATGGATGGATAAAATACAAAAAATAAAAAATAAATAAAATCCCTAACATAGTAAGATGGCCAGATAGTATACTATCTCTTATTGGGCTATACCAATTCTAATCTCACACACTAATTAGGGCATATTATTCCACCTTATTCCAAAACAAACAACAACAAAACAGCAAAAAAACAACTTTTCTTTTCAGATAGCATCATCATTTCCTCTTATTTAGTCTTATTTATCACTGAAGAAATGATTGAATGGTCGTTGAAACACCATTCAATCAATTCTTCAGTAACAAATTCAAGTGTCTGCCAACATTTTTATCTCATTGCATATTTTGTTTCGGAAAACACATTACTGAAGTAAAGTGGTTTGAAAGTTTGACTTTAAAGTGTAATTGTGAATATTTACTGTATAGTTTAACTATATTGTGTACTGTTAATGAAAAGAGCTGTTGGGTTTACTATAAAATACTCAAAAGTTAAATGTCCATTGAGTGACACTAAAAGCATGTTCAGTTTTATCCAAAACAGATGAACGTGAATGTGGCAACATTTTATTACATTGGCTGTTGTGCGTATCGTGAAATTAAATGTTCGGTGAGTGACACTAAAAGTTTAATGCTGTATTGTGTTTGAAAAAAAAAAAGTACCACTAAATCTAATCGATGGAGTAAACAAAAGCAAACGTGAGATAAAAATGGATTTTCTGACGCAACCATGCCGTTTTTATTGTGACTCATGTTTCCCAGGACTTGTACCCAAGCTCTCCATATCACAAGTGCAGTGCTGTACCAGGTGAGCTACTGAGCAAGTTTACTATGACAGAAAAGCCACACATATGGAGCTGGTTATGTGATGCAAACGTCAAAGCGTATTAGTTTACAAATCATGCAGATTTGTTGATTTCTGCTGGAAACTGTAGTAAATTGTATGTATAGGTACAAGTTTTGCAGAAACGTTGGTAGAAGTAATATTGGCAATATGAAAATATTACTAATTTAACTTGGTTTTAAGATGGCTAGCTAGCTATGAAATTGCCCAACACACCCATTTTATTCAGGCTTGAACACAATTACGACTTCTGAACTACGCAGGAACTCCCTAGGAGATCTTGAAGTCAGCATGAACCTTGTTAACTAGTTAAAATGGCAGACAAGATAACACAGTGAAACATCTCGAGGAATTCTGGGAGGCAGTGTCTCCCCTTCTGTGTTCCCTGCATTGGCGTTGGTGAGAGGTTAGGTCACATTTTCACATGTATTTTCAGAAGGAATGAAGTGTTGTGTGCTCGGCCCAGTGGAGGGAAACAGTTTCTCAGGGCGAGAGATGATTAACTGTTATCTCAGCACGGATTTGACGTGCACAGCTCCGCTGACTCAGGTAGAGTCTACGAACGCCGCACAGGAAATGAAATTTCTCCTCGTCCCACCAGGACGGAGTATAATCCTCTCGACACAACCAGATTAGCACTGCCGCTAATTGGTGACAGCTTCCTCTCTCTGTCAACCTGTTTACCGCAGGTGCGTGTGTGCACGTCTGATTTATTTTCAAGCCATTAGAGGATAAAGCCAAATTGGTGTAGTGCTTAAAGAAGCTGTGTTCTTATTTACTCTTGAATTCAGGTCTTGTAAAGGTGTGTAAATAGATGTTGTTGATTCTATAGACTCTACTGAAAGAAGAGAAGCATTTTGAACATTTTATCCTGTGAAAAAAAACATCTTGGCTCCGGCAGAACAGAGATATTCCAGAGCTCCAAACATCCCTGATGAGCAGCAGACAGTGTGTGTTTTACTCAGCGGGGAGGTGCAGAGGTGTTTTTTTCCCCACATGAGACACTAGTAAAACTCTTGCTTTTGTGCGTCTAATGGTCCGTTGGCACCTTGAGTTCTGTAAGAAGCCAATTTGTAGCGGTGACAGAGCTAGCGCGTGTGCGGTTAGTGCGAGGCTACCTAACCGCCTCGGTTCAAGCTGTAAAAGGCTGATTAGTTTCTTTCTGCCTTGCCGCAGCTGAGTTCCTGTCACCCACACGGCTTTCATCCTCTCACACCTTACACATACACCAGCACTGATAAGAGCCGCAGTAACAAACAGGCTCACACACAAACACACACATATACACCAAAAAAGAAACAAGCCCATCACAAACAAAAGCTTTCAGTAGCAGCGGCCCTTTTTGTGTGTTCTCTCACCTCATGGCTTTATCCTGCTTTTCTCCAGGTCCTCAGGTGGATGTCCCTCTCCGTTTTTTAGCCGGTTATTGTGAGTGTCAGTAGACAGTCTTTAATAAAGATGAGCTGGTGGGAGGCCTGTGATACTGACTGTCCTCCTGAAAATAACAAAACAGCCAATGAAGTCCAACAAATGGCGTACTTTCTGTTATAGGTTATGTGCTTTCCAGAATTTCATTTATTCACTAGAGATGGATTCACAATCTGCCAATATATTTTTTTACAGCAGATATAGCAATAGAGCAGTTTCACTCCTGAATCACATGCGGGGAACTCCGTTATGTGTTTCCTCAGCTCTAATTACCTGTTTTGCGTTTGTTAATGTTGATAGCAGGAGCGTATAGTTTGGATAAAAAGGCCTCATATCTACTGCTGAAAGAGAAGAGGTTTCATTATCAGCTCTATGCTTAAAGGTCTCCGGCACTTGGAAGTTCAGGAAAGCTGGAGAAGATGAAAGGCTTTTGTTAAACATCTGCATAGTCCAGGTTTCCTGTGACCCAGTGAAACCCCTAGCCCTGACCAAATCACTCCCATCTTCCTCTCTCTCTCTCTCTCTCTCTGTCTATCTTTCTTTGAGACAGAAAAGTAAACCCTGCTGTCGTTTGATTCTATGCCGAGATGGTGACAGGAAGCAGGAGGGGAAAACAAAAGACCTTCAGGGTGAGGGATGGAGGGAGAATTATCAGGTTGGTGACGGAAAGTGCCAGTTTGCCAGACTACTATTTTTTTTTTCCATGTTTCGGCTAGAAGTCCAAATGCAGTTTTTCTTAGCTCTGGCACAATCTGCTTCCCCCCTCCATGATGACACAGTCTCGCGTCCTTCAGCGGGCAGAGGGGTGGGGTAATTAAAGCTTTCATTATTGTGTTGCTTATCTCTCTGGAAGGAGAAACGTGAAAATCCCCAAACAAAGAAAAGCGTGTATAAGATGATTATGGTGCGGTCTAAGCACAGAAATATCGAGAGAAAAAATGGTTCCTTGCACTTTCTTAAAGCAGGAGGAGTGTGTTTATGGAGTTTGTTGGAGGATTAGATCCCTGTTGGCTTAGTTTGGAGAAAGCAAAAAGTTAGCAGTTTGGATTTTAGCTGGACTTCCATCTTGAAACTCTGTGGGGTGAATTCACTAAATGTTGGAGCCCTTTTTCATTCCAGCTTGACCAAATTTATTTGAGAAAATGTCTACTTTTTAAGCATTTTCCAAATGCATAAATGCAAATGCACAAGTCTCTGTCTCAGACTTCAGTTAAGTAAGTGTCTTCAGAACAAACATATTCTGTGTGAATGAGGCTTATTATGAATAATAACAACATCAGTAGACACAACTTTCATTCATTGTTAGTGAATTCCCTCAATGCGCATTTTTAGGGTTAACAGACCCGAGTGGATTTTTTTTTTTTTGGTAGCAAATTTCTGCAAGTTTATACAGAGCAAATAATGAAAGCAGTGGTTAACAAAGACTTCCGGTCTGAAAGCGGCTGCAGGGAATTCAGTTCAGACAGGAAGTGCATGGAACGGCCAAGGAGAGGGAAACCTCTGACCCGGAGACCCGTCAGCTGTCTGGGAGAACACACGGATGGCTCGCAGGCGTAGACACAGTCCCAGTGTGTGTATGTGTGCACTTTGTGTGTGTAGAACCGCTGAGAAAGCGGGAGTCCATAATCACAATAACGTGTTTAACGTGTAAACTAGCGAGAGACGGATTATAGCTGTCCGTGGGAACTGCGAGGAGGCGACAATTCAACTGTTCACCTTTTTCTCTCCACATCCGTCCTCATAATGACCTGTCTATTCTTCCGCTGTCTTTCCTTACCTCAGGCACCTTGCCTCCATTTCTTCATTGCATTTCCCAATTAGGCTTGTACTCATTGTTAGTTTATTAGCAATGGCAGGGGCTCCACAAATGTGTTTGCTGATATTCACTTGTTAATGACCAAATTCAAACCCTATTGAACGGATACGCAGCTGTGAGAGGCCGCTAATAATAGCCTCTCTGAGACAAAAGATGAAGGAAATGGCATTACAGGGGTGTAACAATAGAACTCCATTGGTACTCTAATGGCACGGCCTTTCATTTAGAAATTGTTTCCTTTTTAAATTCTTTGAGCTGCCTGCATAAATCCCTGCACTCAGCGGAGGCATTTCTGCAGGTCAGGAGCGTGCACGTGGGAGCGCATTTGTGCACGCTCTCTCTGAAAGGTATTTCCACCTGGGGAAAGCCCTCCCCGCGCATATATCCTCGCATTAGCGTGGTTTTAACGAGGCAGGTACTGTTCATTAGGGCAGAGGTAAGGGGGGAGGAAAAGTGAGAAGAACAAACAAGTCGAGGCATTTGTTCGCAGTGTAATCTACACATCAATTATCCTGCTGAGCTAATTAGCACCTAGCTGTACCCCTGGTACCTGCACTCTCACAAGAAACGGCTTTCATGCCTGTGATCAAAAGAGAACGGCTCGGAGGGAAACGCTCGGAGAACTGAGCCAGAGAGGTGGACAGGACATCAAAACTTCCAGTTTTACCCACTGAACTGTGCTGCGCAACTCTCTGTGGCCCCTCTGTACACCGAAAGAGAACAGGGAACGCTCAGTTTCGTAAGGAACGTGCTTGCATTGTGGTGCACCGCTGGCAGAAAGACTAGAGCTTTGATGCTACCTTTATCCTTACCCTCACAAAAATGTACTGCGGCTAAACATTAGATTTATGCATTAGGTAGAGTCTTTTTAAAGTCGAGACATGGAAGTAGCGACAGATCTTTTCTTCCATATTGTGATGTACATCCAAGAAATGTAGGGCACTGACTTGGTTCTATGCATCGGTTGTTGATTGGATGGAGGTCTGGATGCGAGCTTGTGGTCAATTGTAAAAAAGGGGTGCAGTTTAGGTGCACTAAATGATTGGCGAAGTCCTGCATATATCAATAGAGAGAAGCCTGTGGCTTTCACTAGAAGGTCCAGTTATGATATTTTGATTAAACATTACAAGGTCAACATTTAAAAAAAAAAATGAAACATGTAATCATGAATTGCTCACAATAAGATCTATAACATGCATTTAAAAAACAGATTTCATGCTGACTTGATACAGGTATATATGGTTCTGTGATATTTCCCTGCTGAAATGAATAGCATGCATGTTGGGTTTTGTATGCTTGATCAAAGTCTTGCTAGACCAGCATGGAAATTTAACTATTTTGTGTGACCCTTTATGTCAGTGTATTTTAATCCTTGTTACTTGATTTGACTGCAGTTTTACAGATATTTTTTAGCTCTAAACACAGATATGATGTATTACATAGCGTGGGTCATTGTCTCAACGTTCAGCATATGAATATGAGCATCTTTGTCATGCTAACGGCCTCCGTTCTGCAGTAAAGGTGCAGCGTGCTGTTGTGTTTAAGCAGCCCAGCTGAAGATTAGGCTTAGGAGAGGCGCATTTAGCATAAGAAAGCTTGGCGGGGGGTCCGCCAGCGTGCCGCGGGGCTGTCTGTCTCAGGTCGTTATTTGGGTTGAGCTGCGCATGGGTCTTGTGTGACAGAGCGTAGGGCGATCGCAGCATCCAGCTCTAATTAAACACGTTGGTGTGTTTCTCAAAGCGGCAGTGAAAAGGCAGGTGAGAGAACACACGGCAAATCAAATGTCTTTGCGTTGCGCTACCATCATGTATTAGTAATGTGCAGGGACGTTTACCAAGTCGAACTCGTTTCCAGAGCTAATCGATGACAGAATATCAAGTATGTGGTTGGCAAATGGTTTGTGGTGAACATGCGTTTAAACTGACTGGTTGAGTTAAACAGCGAGCTGCTGGTGTTCATCAGCGAGCAAGGGTTAATTGGGCTGTGTAACTGTGTCAGGTGCGTGTGGGGCATCGGTGGCCCCGTTGGGCTCTTGGGGGCCCCTGTTGTCACCAGGGCCTCATTTGCTGATTGGAGAACGGAGGTAACAGGATGAAAAGGGGCTGTTTCCTGCAGCTTGTTTGATACCTGGTGGGGAGCTTTTCAGGTGACAAAGACCCAGAGCGGTGGGGGGGGAACAGATGTGTTCTACCCTCTCATTAGCATCTGAATGAGCAGCTCAGATTGGGCTGGCCGGGGGGTTCTACCTCTCACCTGGATAGTCCTGCTCTGATCTTTATACCATCTGAGGACCTCTGCCCCCCCCCCCGTTCCCTCTCTCCATCTGACCCCCAGCTGGGCGCTGGCAGAGTTTTATGACAGTAATCGACCTGAGCACAGATGCTTTTCCCAAAACCTGCCCTCGCACGGATTTCACCCTCTCTTTGTGCCCGGAACGCATCAGGAAAATTCGGCCCCACAATGAATGCGACCCCCCCGTGACCCCCTCGCAGAGGCCTGGAAGACGTCCAAGAGGCTGTTTTCACCCCCCGCCTGCGCACTATATTATTTTATTAATTTTCCATTCATACGGACAGAAAGGCCTCCATATTTGACAGCATCAGGTTGATAAATGGCGTTTCCTTTTCTTCACTTCTGACAGACCCAGAAGAAAACCCCCCAAAAAGTCTCAGATTGCTCTTTCTTTGATATGTTTCAGTTTTTTTTTTTGAGCCGAAATAAAAATAGATTCTAAAAATAAAAATGAATGAGGATTGCAGCTCTGATCATTTGATCTTAGGTGAATTTAATGAGAATTTCTGATTGCTGACTTTGGTATCGTGGAAAATTTGAGCGCAGATGTGACAATACTATTGTCTTCTTCTCAGTCTCAATTTGCTCTCTTACCGTCTACTGTAGGAGAAATACTTGACCTTTCTTTCCTATGGGGAAGTGCCAAAGTGTGAAGATGTTCTTTAGAAATTACCAGTTGTGTATTCCTCCCCACAACAGTCTTATTTAAACATATTTAATTTGGAGAAACTCCTGCTGATTTTCAGGTGGGACTCTGTCGGACAGAGATAAAGATTTTCTTTCCAAAGGTTATTCTGCGCTGGACTGCGGGCCAGGAATGTGGCGCAACCTTGAGCGGCTCAAAACGCTGTTCTCAGCGTGTACTTATCTCAGTGTCCGCCTGATAGCTCAGCACTGCAGAATAAGAAAGAAAATATATATGTACCAAACACAGAACGAAGAGCTACTCTGTTCTGTGCTCGTGTAAAGACTCACTCTATTTACTTTGCTTAGCAGACGTTCCTGCTCGTATTGTGAATGATTCATCAGTGCACATTATTCCAATGAAAAGAAAACACACCTTACCTTTGTCTGCCATATGCTCATTCTTTATTTATATCAAAGCAAATCACAGTCAAATGATCCCGTTACTGAGTATAATTACATTTCAGATTGTGTTTAGCCATTATTACTCCAAACACACACTAATCTGCTGTGACAGAGCTATATGTTATTGCAGCGCTCCTATTAATCTTGCACGAGGTGAAATACGTTTGCAATAGCAGATCTGGCAAATACTGTATATAGATGTATTAATGTTTTAATCAGCTGTGGCAAAATTAATTTTGCTGTGATTGCTTACATTTGAATTTGCATGTACTTAGTGTGATTTATTTATTTTTATAGACATCTATTTTTTTTTTTTTTTTTTAAATAGACCGTATGGCTCTTTAGCTGCTGTGAATACCTCTGTGTTGAAATGCAGTGTGCATGTGATCACTTCTCAAGTGTGTCATGAATCTGTAGTCACATCAGAATTTTCACAAGTTTTTTGTCCACAGAAATTTGCTGGAATGTTTTGCCGGGAAAGTTACACAACACAACACATGTCCTCATATAAATGGTAGGGGTGTGTGTGTGTGAGATACAGAGCAGATCAAATGCCTCACTCTTATTAAATAGTTTGTCTGGCTGATAACACTGCACTGTGACAGCCGCACCCACTCAACCCAACAACACGACATACTGCGGCCGTCAGCGCATTCCACTACCTGCCCGTGTGAGAGACAGACAGACAGACAGAGAGAGAGAGAGAGACAGGAGGAGAGGGGGCAGGGAAGGAGGCGTCCACCGCTCCAGTGTCTTTGTGTCTGTCTGTTGTAAAAGAGCGTTTGGGTGGGGAGGGCAGCAAGGCGTTTACCCCTGGAAGAGACCTCGAGTATTCCACCGAGAGAAGATCAACTGCATTAACAGACCTGATTACACGGCTCTCTGTGATTGGTCAATGCTGGCATTCTGCAGTCAAATATTATAATTATTCAGCTACACGGTATCAAGTGATTTCCTACATAGCTTGTTTGGGCAGTTCATAAACGATTCATTTAACTCACTCCACAAAATTCTCAGAATCTTTTTGTTAAATGCTGCTTTTCATCACTATGCTTTTGACTCTGTTTATAGATTAGAATGTTTCTAGTTGTATTTAATGTAAATGTGTTGTACACGTGTAGTCTATAGTTTAGCTAAAAAGGTTCAGTGGGGTTCTGTGTAGAACTCTAGGGCTCTTGACTAGAACCCAAAGAGGTTCTATATAAGGAGAAATGTTGCATGGGTTTAATGGGTTATTTCATTTTTTTTCTTGTGATAAATTATGCTTACAAGCTCTTGAATTCATAAAATGTAATTAAAAGTAAAAATGAAATAAAATAATGAATTAAAACTAAATTCATAAAATGATCCAATGATGGGAACCGCTGAAACATGAGGCCTTACAGAACACTTTAAGGTTCCATGTAGAACCTATAGAAGTTTGACTATGCTGAAATTTGAGGTGAAATCGACCAGTTCACAAGCCTTCGTGTGACACGTTTCGTTCTTGCTCTGTGTGTTTTTCAGGTAAACACCAGTGAAAGACTTGTGCATCTGTGTATGTGTGTGTATGAAAGTTTTAACAGCGCTCAGAGATCTGCTGCAGTCAAATACGCACTAAAGCGATCACAGCTGAGGACTTTTTGGAGTTGCATCAATATTTGATGAGCAACCTGGTTGAAAAGAGTCGAGGAGCATTTCCACGTTCCCTCATCCTGTTCATTCACCGCGGCGGCACGTAAACGGCCCCATCTGAACATATTTAGGTGGGAAGACAGCAACAACCCAGAGAGCAGGTGTCGTTCTGTTCGTCTTTTATATTTATACACGTTTATGGAAAATATAAAGCGTGAAGCGTGCTGAACGTTCGCCTCATTCACCACTGAAACGACCGCCGCATAAAAGGCCCTTTCAGACGAGAGAAAATAAGAAATTGTGCGTCTTTGTGCGAGAGAAGTGGCGGTGTGCCGGGACTGGGGCAGAAAGCATTTTATCCCGCTGAAGGTTTTGTGTGTATTTGGTTAGTTACGGCAATTACGGTCACTAACTGACAGCCAAACGCATGCGGGAGAGCAAACGGGCTGCCTCCGCGTGCAACACTCACTGTCGAACATCTGCTGAGAGATTTGCATATTAATTAACCCATATTAACTCTAATTATTCTGGGAAATTATCAAATAAATTAAATTTTCTAATTTTAACCTTTCCTTTGCCTGACGGATGTGAGAGCCGGAGATACCCCTGTTACCCCGCGCTCACCTGTGCAGATGCCCCCGTCCTCACGCCGCCGTCTGCAGGAGTCTTACTGCCTCTTTTGGGGACAGAAGTTCAGATCTTGACTTTCCACTGCCCTAAAAATGCAGAAATGCTCTTTCATTTAATGCAACGTTTTCTGTTTAAAAATAATAATAATAACAATTTATTTGTATAGCACTTTTCGTACACGGAATGCGACTCACAAGCATAAGAACAAATAATACAGTTGCACACAATGTCAGTTAATGCTTACATTTACAAACACTTTTACTGTGAAAAAAGTACTGTATAATTTTGTTCATTTTGAAAAGTTGAAGTCAAGCCACATTTATTTATATAGCACTACACTTTATTTTAAGGTGTCCTTGTTACAGTGTAATTATATAATTAAGTACTGAATAATATTAATTAACATCATGTACTTACTATATGGTTAGAGTTTGGTTGAGGGTTAGTTGCATGTAATTATGCATATTTTACTGTTATTAATACAGTAAGTACATGTATCATTTATCAAGGACACTGTAGAATAAAGTGTTACTGTTTCAACAAACATCGTTTGATGTCATGATGTTAATGTTTATAATATCTCAACATCTTCATGCATTATAATATAGTGATAATACGGTTACATTTTGTGCTGATTTAAGCAGTTGAGATTTGCTATATTATGTATCACCCTACATGAGTACACTTTATAAAATTTCAAAAATTATGTTATATCATTACTTGATTTGGCACAATTCACAGCAACAGTGTTCGATACATACACAAACGTGACATAAAAACATTATTTTTAAGATGCATTGATTGGTCTTCCGTCATCTGGACTCTGTGTTTTCTGTATTGTTGGCCCTGATTTTCTCGCGTCACTCGTCCGGGGGTGGCCGGGAGGTCTTTTGTGTGCATGTTTTTTGGCTGATGGTTTGGAGGGGGGCGTCCCGGAGCAGGCACAGATGGTGGAAGCGAGCCGGGTCGGGCCAGTCCGGTCCGAGTGGCTAAACCTTCAGACTTCCCAGCCTGTTGCTCCGGCCCCGCAAAATAAATGGGACTTTAATTCAATTAGAGTCCGGCTACTGTGGCCGCCTCACGGCAGAAATTATTGAACATATCCACCCCCTTCCTGAAACACTCCCGCCCGCCCCGTCCCGGATCCGCACACAGACACAGGAGTTGTTTTACACATCGCTGAGTTTCTCCATTCATTGGCCTCTCAAAGCTGCTTCACTCTCTCACTCGTCTTTTGTTCGCTCTCGGCTGCTGCCCTTCTGTCCCTTTCTCTTCACCACACCACCCCCTTTCCTTTTCTTTCACTCTTTCTTTTTTCTTGAGGCGTTGTGGGGTTGAACCCCCATATCAGCCTGGTTTTGCAAAGATTATTGTTGTTGATAAGCATTATAGTTGGAAAGATTTCTCCAGTGATCAAACCGTGCTCAGATTGGTCTCAGTATGAACTCAATCATTTCTCATCAAATGATCTGAGCTGATCTCCACATTCGTTTTATTTCTCTAAACTCTCAGAATGAGCAAAAACATTTTCCTTTGGGATTGCATTGACAACCAGTGCAAACAATTAAAAACAGACTTGCTTTACTGCTTTTGTTGAGATAAAAATGATATATTCATAAATTGGGTAAATGTGGTAACACTTTAAAATAAGGTTAATGCATTAACTAACAATAAGTGATACATTTGTTGCAGTTTTTATTCATCTTTGTCTACGTTAGTTAATAAAACACAACTGTTCATTGTTATTTCATATCAGCTCAGGTCCATTAAATAAATAATATACAGATTTTAAGAAACATAATGTGTAACTATAATGTTTATTAAAACAAGCATCCTTTTATCTTGCAAGCTAAGTTTGGTTTTGTTTCCATTAATTGCTTTTATATGAAACTCCATTAACTAAGATTAATAAATGCTTTTTCATTGTTAGTTCATGTTAACTAATGTAGTTCACTAATGTTAAGCATTATAAAGTGTTACCAAAATTTGTTTCCCTTTAGAGGAGAGAGACAGATTATCATTGGCTTTTGGAATCACAAACTAAAGTTCAGGGAGAATGTGAGTGTTGAAGCTGGTCGTTACAGCTCCGTTCAGGTGATCTGCATGTGTGAGGCGGCATGCCGAGGGCCGTTATCTTGCAGCACGGTTCATGTCTCCTCCCATCAGCCCTGATGACACGAGTGTGTAGGTTTACCTGCGGGGAGTCTGTCACCTCCACACACACACACACACACACATACTCGTCTCGAGGCTCATCTACAGGCCGGACCTTAGCTTGTGCTCGAGAGAAACCCACCCTGGAGCTCTGAACGCCTCAGACTTGTGTGGATTACTGGACTGAATGAAACGTCAGAGGAGAAGAAAGCAGGATACTTTGTGTTTTTTGGGGGGTCTTCACTTTTGTCTTCCTGTATTTCTGGCTTCATTTTGAGGCCTTTTCTTGCAGTCGACATGAGAAACAATTGGATTTTAAAGAGATTATCCAGTGTGGAGATTCTTTAAGGACAAACAGACAGAATTTATTGTTTTCTTGATGCATCTCCTACTCCTAGACAGGTCGAGGTGAGACATATCACATAGATTGCCATGTTTTCTTTACACAACTGATAGTTTAATTTATGCCAGATGATATTAGGTGGAAAGACATTCTCATTTTACGGAGAATTTCTTTGAACAAAAACTTGGATGTCATCAGCGTTTTTGTGTTGTGTTGTTTTTGTGTTGAAAGCTAACACTTCTCAAACTTGCATCATTGCGAAGTTTGATTATCAACGTTTCAGTCAACCGACCTTCCTAGAAACAGTTCTGTAGCTGGTTTTGACTCACTTTGAACAAGTTCCTCTCGTCTATAGTCGT
The DNA here is from genome assembly GCA_037101425.1 of Elopichthys bambusa. Classification (NCBI taxonomy): domain Eukaryota; kingdom Metazoa; phylum Chordata; class Actinopteri; order Cypriniformes; family Xenocyprididae; genus Elopichthys; species Elopichthys bambusa. Next base: position 34,785,513 of record CM074440.1, on the reverse strand, counting down.
GTAAATGCGTGTCGTGCGTGCAGAAAGCCACCATCGGAATCAATACCGTCTCGCGCGGCCCTGCGATTATCAGCTGTAGAAATGACAGGCCTGTCTGCAAGCGGCGCGTAGGTTAAGCCCAGCATTAACGGTGACTGGGGCAATTAGGAATGTCATTTTAATTATCTGTGGCATCGGAGTGAGAGATGTTCCTTTTATTTGTTTGAAATCAAAAGCAGAGGAGCAGGTAGCATCGACGGCAGAATGGCAGCCGTAATCGCCTTTGTTCCCTTTGACACTCGCAGAAGACGCCGACGAATAGAGAGTGTCATCAGAGGACAACTTAGCCGGCAAGTAAACATTATCGCTTCTTTGTGTCTGCGCTCTGGAAACACAAAAGACTGATTAGAGATGAGGTGAGGAATCACTGTAATGGCTGCCGTGACATTAGCAGGTTGGAATTATTGTGTTGAAGAGCACAATACCGGCGTCTGTCAGCCAAACAATGCGCTCGCTCTGGAGTTTTTACTCCATCTGAAGTTCCACCCAACCCATCATTATTTATCGGCCTTTTCAAATCTTCCAGCAGCGAGTACAAAGTTGATGGATTGTGTTTTTAACTTCTCAAGATGTCATTTCTACTTTGTAGAAGCTCTCTCTCTCTCTCTCTCTCTCTCTCTCGCTGCTCTGTCTTTCTCTCCTTCTGTCGCTGATATTCATTTTACATAACCTGTTCATGAGCACATGCTTATTATTAGTTTTAAGGACTTATTTTAACATCCAAAGTCATTTAAAGCAGTGTCTTTATGCCATCACAATTTCCTCTGATGCGGCAGTCAGAAGTTATTTAAGTACACACTAAAAGTTTGGGGTCAGTAAGATTTTTCTGATCTGAAAGAAGATTATTCTGCTTTTATTTGATGAAAAATACAGTAAAAACAGTGAAATATTATTCCAATGTAAATCAGCTGTTTTCTATGTGAATATATAGTAAAGTGTAATTTATTCAGCATCATTACTCCAGTCTTCAGTGTCACATGATCCTTCAGAAATCATTCTGATATGATGATTTGATGCTCAACAAACATTTATGATTATTATCAGTGTTGAAAACAGTTTCATATTTCTGTGGAAACCGTCATACATTATATTTATTAGGATTCTGTGATGAATAGAAAGTTCTAAAAGAACAGAATTTATTTGAAATAGAATCTTTTGTAACATTATGAATGTCTTTACTGTCACTTTTGATCAATTTAATCTTACTGAGCAGAACTTTTGAACGGTGGTAAAAATGGCAATCATTTAAAATAAATAGTGCTAGTAAATAATGAACTGTGTTTCAGTAGCTGTGCGATGCAGCAAAGAATCGTGAATTTAGGACATTGCCCTGTCCCGGACGTCAGATGTTTCTGATTTGTGTCCAGCAGGTTAAAGTGGTTCTTATTTTCGCTCCAGAACCGCCTTTTACTGTGGTCAAACTAGTGGAAGTCTGTCCAGAAATCTTGCGTCCGGTAGCTGAGCGTGTGAAGGCTGTTGTGAATGTAAATGTGTTGAAGGTATATCTGGACCACACATCAAGTTTGAATGTCTCACTTATTCTTTTGGCTTTTCTATTCTTATTTCTTCCCTCCCTCTTTCTCCTTCTCTTTCCGTGGGTTCTTTCTCTCACAGAGAGCATTACTCAGTCTGAACTTGCCTAAACCCTTGTGGTCACACCTCTTGAAAAGGTTTTGTTTCCCCTGTCAATTGGTATTCAGCCCAGGTCACATGCGCACACACATACACCGTTTTCATTTTAATTTGCACCTGTTGTGCAGTTGTTCAGGAGGCAAGTGCAGACCAGTGGATTAGCCAAAGATCATGTTAGGAACAGATATGCCTAGTGTAATCTTTTTGTCCACAGGGGAATGTTAAGATAGACTGTGCTGTGTGTGTGTGTGTGTGTGTGCGCTCGCTCGCTCGCTCTCACTAAAATTAAACAATACACAAATGAAAATAAAATCTGCATGGAAGGCCTGCCTTTATTAACTCTTTCTAAACTTATAATGAAGTTCTCAGTTATGTCTAAAAATGTAGATGAGATCATGATCAGCTGATTGATAGTTTGGGTTATAATCTGTAATAATGATCATCTGTGTGTGTTTGTGTTTTTGACAGTGTTGGACTATGAGAACGTGGTAGAAACCGGATCAGAGACGGAAGAAGAAGACAGACTTCTGGTGTCGGAGGAGGACGGCCTGCTCAACGGGGCGGGGAGTCCGGTCAGCCTTGTCAATCATGAGTCAGTGGCCCCACCCTCCCCGGCCCTGGGTCACACCCTGCTGAGGAAGACTTTGGATGATGAAGATGATATGAAGGACAGCGGAATAGAGAACGTCTGGAACGAAAACGACTTGCTGAGTGCATCAGTCGATGGTACCGGTGAGCCCCGCCCTCTTCCTTTTCTAAAACACGCCCCTTCAATTGAAGACACGCCCCTCTGCTAGATATTGTGCTTAAACCTGCTCTCAGCTCTCTTTAATTATCGCGTGTGTTTCCGTCTGTAATCGTTGGAGGCGCATTCGGCCCGGTTTGCAGAGCATCATTGGTAATTGCAGTAATAGCAGAGCGTCGTGCGTCCGTGTAAACGCGGCTCCCGGTTTCCTCCTGCAAGCATCATTGGTGCGGGAGGCGCAGTCAGAGACGCAGAGAGATAAATACTCTTAATGAGGGAGAGAGGTAATCATTAAGGGAGGCCAGGCTGCTGCTCAAGTCATTAAGAATCTTAAATGAAATTTTTATTTTTATGATAGCCATTTACATGTGTAATAAGAGTCAATGATTCTTAGAAGCGTATGACAGAAACATAGGAGTGTGAGAGCCCATGGAAGACAGACCATCTAAATGAGCACTTCTTCGCTATTCATTTCTGCTAATGAACTAGCTGTGCACAGAGCCGAGAGAAAAAGGGGGCGTTCGGGAGTCTAAAAATTTAATACGCCCCCGAAAAAAAGCCGGGCTTGTGGCGTTAGGAATACTATGAAGGCTGATTTTCCTTCAGCAGAGCAGCCGGCCTCATTATTTACAGCCCGTCGCTGCGGTTCGGAGAATCCGTGCCTTTCCGGCGGTCTCTAGTCCGGGGTTTCTCACACTTCTTTGAACTAAAGACCCGTTTCATGGCCCCGACTGTTTGAGATGCAAATAACATGATCAAACCAATATCCAAGATATTATTATTATTATTGTTACTACTGTGTATATTTTGAATTTTATTTTTTTTAAATTAAATTTTAAAATATTATTTTCATTTTATTTAAAGTTTTAGTAACTGTGTTTTTATCATTTTTATTTGATTCTGTAGTTTTTTATTCATTTCCATTTCAAATTTTAGTTATTTTAGTACTTTAACAAAATTTAGAAATGTTAAATAATAATAATTATTTTATTTCAGTTAACATTTATTTTGTTATAGTAATAAGTTTAAGTATTTTTTATTTCAGTTTTTTTTATTATAAGGAACACATTTTTTTTTTTTTATGGTTTTAGCTTTATTTAACGATAATAACCCTGCCACACACTCTTAATCAACTACAGTCCTGTATTTGCAATTACGGTTTTTGTATATATTTGAATATTATGTAAAGAAGCACTAAAGTACACTTTGATAGTCAGTGACATAGTTGTTGTCATTATTTTCAACATGATGCCACAAATGCTGTTGATAGAGCTTAACTCCTATTGAACCCGGAACATTCCTTTAATTTGATAAACCCTCTTGGAGCCGGAATGTCTGTGATTCCGCTGTGTTGCAATTCCATGATGTGTGTGTGTGTGTGTGTGTGTTGTGATAAAAACCACAGCCATGTTTCTGCGCTGCTGGGTGACGTTCATTAGCTCCAGAGGAAGAAGCCAAAGTCTCTCTCTCTTTCTCTCTTTTGTGCTCTCCTTCCAAACTTGTGGGCACTTTCCTTCTGTGTTTCTGTCTTTTTTCTCGCGTTTGGTGCCGGCGTGTCTGCACTGGTACCTCAGCGCATAGCTCTGTCCTGAGATAAGCTCAGCACGCTCTCCCTCGCTCTTTTCTTGTCTGTTTGCTCCGGTCAGTCAGATTGCTGCACTGGTGTCGTCCTTGACTCACTCTCATCTCCCATAATGCCCTTCACTAGTGTGTGACATTGTTATCACTGACAGAAACTTGACATAAATCACCTGGCTTCCTCGCTGCCCATTACTTTTTGTTTTTCCTCCCCCCCTTTTTTGGACCCTCGGAGAGTCCAGACGGGAGTCGTGTGTTTTCAGAGAGCCCGTACAGACGTGGATGTTTTGAGAGTAAACCGTAGGATGGAGTGAAATCATCGGGAGGAATAGATTCAGCACGGGTTTACTCACCCACCACCTCAAAACTGATTTATCAGCCTGAGACGAGAACACAACTCCCTCGACTCTCCAGACTCTGTGTGTGAGGAGCACTAGCCCACCTCCGACAGGAACATTTGCCCTGCGTTCCCCCAAAACACTGAGAGAAGAATCCAAACTGTGGATTCCAGTAAAAACTCTGTGCAGCAGAATGAATGAAACAATATATAGACGGTGAATGTCAATATTGTAAATTTCTGTCATCTGAGTTATTAACGGATGATCTCAGGTACCTTCATATTTGACAGCCAGTGCAGGAACAGGTGAAAACACAGATAGATGATCTCAGAATAATGATATTGAAGGCAGAGAGTTCATGTGTGTGTTTTCTGCATTTGTGTTTCTCGTGATGTCAGTGGTTTAATTAGAGACTCAGTGTTTAGTTTCTGTGCCAGAGACACGGAGCAGCAGCGGATCAGTGAACTGAAGATCAGAAGACACATCCTCTCTCTCTCTCTGCCTCCCTCTCTCTGTCTCTGTGTTTGCTTGTTCAGGTGGATGGAACATTCTTGAGCTGATCTCTGAGTTTGCTCTAGCTTGTTTCCCAGCGCGCTCGGCTCGTTCCACTGCTGTGTGTGCGTGTGATTGTTGTCAGTGTAAATAAGTGGGTCGTTTTGAGTCCTGAGATGCAGAACAAGATGTTTTCCGTCCAGATGCAGTGTGTCAGTGTGCTAATAGACTCGCCTCTCTTCCTGTCTGTCTCTCGTTCACAGATGAACTGAAGGGAGACTATGACACTATGGGGCCTGATGCCACTTTGCAGCCAGTTGGGAACGGTACAGGTGAGTCACAGGAGTGTGTTGATTCACTTGACATTTTTAAAGAGGTCATAATATTCCTACAACATCTTGATGTTGTTTTTTGGCTCTACTAGAACAGGTTTTCCTGCTTGAATGTTGATTATTTTCCTCATATTCTCCATTGTTGCAGCTCCTCTCTTCCCAGTCTGTCAGTAACGCTCTGTCTCTATGAAGCCCCTCCTTCTGAAAAGCGCAGTGTGTTGTGATTGGTGTTTGGGAAATGTCCCGCCCCTTACCATAACCGCCAGTTTCAACACACTACTAACTAACTCAAGCAGGCCACGCCCCTTTATTCTGTGCATTAATTATTTAAATGAGGAACATTGTAAAGAAAACTCAAGACTACAATGGAGTTCAGAAACACTGACACTGATATAGAGAAGAACTGGAACTTTGCAGAGCTTTTTCATGCTCAAACAGCAACACTACACACTGAAGAAGGATGGAAAAAAGCAGAATAGATCCTCTTTAATGGTTTTATTAGTGTTTGAAAAGCAGAACTGTATTGATATTGGCATGTCTGTGATGCAGCATTTCATCCACAAAAACTCATTGTAATTCTGAATACTCTCTACTGCTGAGAAATTCTGGAAACAAATGCACATCAGCGGTGTAGTTTAACTTGATTTGAATCCACAATCTTCCAAGTGATTCCTGCTCTCTGTTTGACATCATCACACACACACACAAGGTTTTTTTTTTTTTTTTAATTTTTTTTTTTTTTTTATGAGAAACACTGTTAGCCCATGTTTGAGCTGTCACTGGTGATGTACTTCAGGAGGAAGGATGTGTAGTTTTAATAAAGCTTTCTAATGTTAGACACACACTCCAGAGATAAACAGCTCAGAGTCTCCGCTGTGCGGCCCACGATCCTCCTCTGCAGGGAGGGACGTTCTCGGCTCGAGCGACAGAAGGAAAACATTAGGACGTTGACTTTAGAGTGCTTTCTTCTGCGAGCGTGAACTTCCCCAAATCACATTTCAGGCCAAAATCTAATTTGTGCGTAAACTCGATTTGTTTAGATCATGTAAGCCGCAAAACCCACAACAGCGAGGAGCTAAACGTGTTCATTTGTCGGGCTGCGGCGCTCACGCGTGTTCACGTGAATGATAGTGAGGCAGGTCTAGTAATGAGAGAGGAGGGAAATCATTTGCTCTGTTAAATAATGTTAAAGGGCTGCCGGCTCTCTGACATTTTCAAGACATTTTTGACAGCGACACAGTCCAGCGGCTCGACCTTTGCACAAATGAGACGATAAAATGTTTACTGTCAGACAAACCTCACCACAGAGTTTATACCTTACACAAGCTCATCCTAATTAAAAGGTAGCTTATAAAACTCAAGCCCAACATGCGCTGTCTCTCTCCCGTAATATTAAACTTGTCTGACGAACGTGTCAGAGCTATTTATTCTCTGTTAGATAATATTCTGTTATATAATAACATAAAACACCTTCAGTTTCCTGTATCTTCTCTTGTAGAGAATAATTATTACTCTGTCTTTATATCTGTATGATTATTTCTACAATATGTTTTGATGCTCAGAGGGTGCTTTTTATGTTTCATGTTTTTCTTAGATGATTCTCCTAAAATTCCTGAGGAGAAATAAAAATGACCCAAATAATTCACTAGTTGTCATCCAGCATAGAGCAATAAAATGAATATAGAGCATTTCGATGAGAAATGTTTGAGTTCACATTGAGATCTTTTACTTTTGATTGCTGACTTTGATATGTTGGAATGTCTGAGCGCAGTTGTTAAGATCTCTTCTGAAACTCTAGAAAAGACCCAAGCAATAGTCTTTTTTTCAGGAACTCTCTATTCATTTCCATTGCTGTCTAGGAGAAAAGGCTGAGAAATTAAAGAGATTTTATGTGTGATTTTTCTTTTTGTGGACATTTTTGCTAACTTTTTAAACGCCAAATCATCATCAATCATGCATCTTTCACATCAAAAATTTCTCTCATTTTTAAAGTAATTATCAGAATCTGCCTAGTTAGGAGTTTGATTAGAGAACTAGGAAGTGATGTTGGGATTACGGCATACATTGTTTCTGCTCCTTGTCTGACTGCCTCTAATACATTTAAAAGTGGAAAAAAGGGTTTATCGTTAAAAGCTTTCCCACAATTCGAATGGTTCTCCCGTTAGATTAAGTCATATTTCTTATTTTAGTGGCCATTAGGTGGCTAGATAAGGCAGTAATTTAGACGTATCCCTCCCAGAACGTTTCTCTAATGTTTCTGCGTGCTTTTTTATCACAGCTGCTGCCGCATGTTTCTGTTACCTTTCAATGCACCATATTTTTCACATGCAAGCAAGAATGCAGGTTATATTTAAACGCTTTCTCTGTGTGTCTCTAGTGAAGAGCGTTCACTGCTCTACTGAGTTTGAGGATTTCTTCGGGAAGCGTAAACTGGTGGACAGTGAAAGTCATGTGGTCAGCATTGCTGAATACCTCCAGAGAGGAGACACAGCCATCATCTACCCCGAGGCACCAGAGGAACTCTCCCGATCCCGCCTCGCCACGCCCGAAGCCAACGGACACGAGGAGAACGGTGAGAATGCGGGGCAGCTGTTGCTGCTGTCTGATTGGCTGGATGCCGGAGTGTTTACCTTTAGAGCGAGGTGCAGCTGTCCGAGTGGTGAAATCATAAACCCTAAATTTCCCGTCCCGAGAGGGGCAGCCGGGGGCATTACGGCGCATACCTCTCTTATGAAGAACGTGTGAAAAATTAGACATGCGAGCCACCAGAAGCGATTACAACAGAGAAAACACAACTGGCCCCAAACGCCGTCAGCAATCGCACTGTGTTTAAGTTTAAACCAGTGTAAACAACTGCTTTTAGCCAGTTAGGGTTAGCAGCAGTTTATTCCAACACAGTCCAAAGAAGTCAAGGTTAATTCTGTGTTTACCATCTGGTTCTGCTTCGAGACATTGTTTAACATTGGACATCAAGTGGCGGCAACAAAATTACAAAAAAACTGCACAAAATGTTGTCTGAATTTAATGTTACCATAAACTGCGTAGAACCAACAATGTGCAAAATATTAAAATGTTTTTAAATGAATGTTTCTACAGAGCAGGGTGGCTGAAACAGCAGCAGTTATTGGCCAATGCCAATCATCTTATAATTGGCCGAATATTATCCAAATTAATTGGCCTGGCTGACATATCTGTCTATCACTAGTACATTCTCATATAAAGAGTGGAAAATAGTGTGTTATATTCCTTCCATCACATAAAGCCCAAGAGCAAAACTCAGCAAATTGTGTGAATTTGAGTGCACTTACTGCGTGTGTCCATGCATTGGCGTGAGTGTGTGTATGGGCGGCAGTGCCAACTTTGACGACGGCACACAGTGGAGCAGATTGTACAGATACCTCCTCATACCACTCTGGGCACAGCGCCCATTCGCTGCCATTGATTTGCTGACCTTTTGGCCCGCTGCCCCTCTCTCTCTGCTGCAGACCTGCCACCTGGAACTCCAGATGCTTTCGCCCAACTGTTGACCTGCCCCTACTGCGACCGGGGTTACAAACGCTTGACTTCCCTAAAGGAACACATCAAGTACCGGCACGAGAAAAACGAGGAGAACTTCGCCTGCCCTCTGTGTAGCTACACGTTTGGTTACCGCACTCAGCTGGAGAGACATATGGCCACACACAAGCCAGGACGAGATCAGGTGAGCCGCACTTCCTCTCTCTTTCTCTCTCTCTCTCTCCCTCGCTCTAGCTCTATATCTAATGTGCTGTATATCCTCTGAGAAAAGATATCATTTTGATTGGCAATCATTATTAATTTTTCATGGCATTTTGAAGATGCAGATCTTTTAATGGTTATAGCCTTAATTGAGGTCTAAATGGTTTTTTGATGGCCTTCTCTGATATGATTCTGCAGTCTTATATTCACGATCGAATGACTATGTTAATTTCCAATTTAGAAATTGTATCCGCTCTTTAGGTTTCCTTTTTTATGTTCTTTAAGAATCAGTTTCTCCGCAATGATAGAGTAACACATCATAATTTCCATGTGCGTAAATGATAAATGTAAGTCAAGCACTCAGCGTTTTATCTCTCAACAATCTGTTGCAGCATTATTTACACACATTATATGAGTTGTTGTGGCTGTCGTGTCAAATAAAAGATGCATTCCCCCGTGTAAACAGGTAGATACGCTGGTCTATGTAAAACAATCTCTTTGTGAATCTCTCCAGAGACTAAGCTACTTAAAACTTATCTTCACAACTTAAAGCGTAGTGTGACATCAGAATCGCTCCTGTAATCATCTGAGATGAGGTGCAGCAGCTCTTTTATCTCTCAGACATGACGTTCTTACTAGAACAGAATGATTTGATACACGATGAGCTGCCAACTTCTTCACCTGATGCCACGGGCCGCTCAAAACATGAACAGATGGCCCATTCTGCACCCGTGACCTCTCTAATCCACAAATTACTTCCTATTTGTTGGTCTTTGTTTGTGTGCTTCATCTTGAAAGACTTTTCTGTTGAAAATCTGCTGTTGTCTACAAATCTGAAAGCCATTGAAATCAGTGATGTTCAGGAGATACATGTGTACGAGAGTCTGATCTGCCGATAAAGCTTTTACTTGCTAAGCACAATAATATGCAAATACCCAATCAAATGCTCCGCCCACATTGTGCTTGACACACTTAGCGCAAGAGTATCACACCGGGTGGAAAAATCCCTCTCCTCTCGCTGCTGCCAGTCACAATTAAACCGACAGAGTGACTGTATCATATCGAGGGCGATGGCAGGACTAAAACCTGCCTCCATCCTCAGAGGGAAGGTGGGGGGCGTAAAGCAGCTGTTGCTGTTTGTTTATGCGACTCAGCAACATATGAGCGAATGGTGGGGTCCCTCCCCGCCGTGGGCCGCACGGCTCCCCGCTTGATGTTTGAAGGTTGCCGCTGTTTGAACAATCCTCCCTGTGTCCTGTGCTTTATGCCATCTGTCTCCAGCGGAATGCGGGCCTCTCTCTCCCCACCAGTTGTCGGAGCCGATCATGGGCGGCGCTCACAGGCCTTTTGTGTTCCTCTGCCCGTTCGACATACTCACCTCCCACTCTGAATTAATTGTGCTCGCCTGGTGCGCTCTCTGCTTCTCCGCACTGACGCCCGTATTGTTGTTGTTGTTATTGTTATTATATTTTGATTTTCGAGGCTCTGCTTTGAATTGCAAATGCGAGGGGTGCAGCGCTCATGTTCTACCTTTGAACAGCAAATGAAGTGCCTGCCTACAAGCCGCATTCACGCATTATTAAAGAGACGTTTGAAGCCTTTAAACAGTCTACAAATTTGCGTCCAATTATGAAATTGCAACATTTATGTGAGCCCACCTTTTTGCGTAATGAACTCTTTGCTCAGGTATCTGAAGGATGTGTTGGTTAAATATGCAAGATTTATTTGGAACGATTATGCTAAATTAGGTGAAGTGGATCATTTCTGCTTCCCTAATGAGGAAAAAAGTCTTGAAAATAGGATTCTTTTTGTTCTTTTTTTTTCGCTGCCAATGCAGCGTTTCTGGCTCTAGAGTCAGGAAATGAAAAGGTATGAATTCCTCTGTTATCGCTGCTCAAATGCACCCAACCAAAGCAAGATGATGCTTTACAACGGGAGCCATTTGGCCCGTCATGAAATTATTCACTGAAATCTTGCCTGTTGTGTGTGATTGTGTGTTTGTGCAAGAGAAGCTCATGTGAATATTTTCTCATCCACAGCACCAGATTCTCAACCAGGGTTCTGGCAACCGCAAGTTCAAATGCACTGAATGTGGCAAGGCCTTCAAATACAAACACCATCTAAAGGAGCACCTGCGGATACACAGTGGTACATACTTTTCTTTCTTTCATTACCCGTTAGCCTTAGTTCAGAATGTTTCTGATTCTACAACAGAATGAATTGGTTCTCCCAGCCAACTCTTCATGAGAAGTTTTATTCGATGACAGGAGGGTACATACTCATTACTTTGAAAGAAATGCAATCTCTCACTTCTTGATGTGATCAAATTCGTTGTCTTTCTTCACTGTAGGTGAGAAGCCATACGAATGTCCAAACTGTAAGAAGAGATTCTCACACTCCGGGTCCTACAGTTCACACATAAGCAGCAAGAAATGCATTGGACTGATCGCCATCAACGGCAGAGTGAGGAACAACCTGAAGACGGGTTCATCTCCAACCTCTGCATCTTCCTCCCCTACAAACACTGCCATTTCACAGCTGCGACACAAACTGGAGAATGGCAAACCACTCGGCCTGCAAGACCAGTCCAACCACCTCAACATCAAATCTGAACCACTGGACTTCAACGACTATAAGCTGATGATGGCCTCCCATGGCTACGGTACGGGCAGCCCTTTCCTGAATGGTGGTGTTAGGGGAGGCAGCCCACTGGGTTTTCATAACTCCCAGAGTCCCCTTCAGCACCTGGGAATGGGTATGGAGGCGCAAATGCTGGGATACCCATCACTGGGAAACAACCTGAGCGAGGTCCAGAAGGTCCTGCAGATTGTGGACAACACAGTTTGTCGACAAAAGATGGACTGCAAGCCAGAGGAGATCTCCAAGTTGAAGGCGTACATGAAGGAGTTGGGTTCCCACATAGAGGAACAGAAGCAAGGACTCACCTCTCCCGGTGGACCCCAGAACTCTCTTCCACTCATCAGCCACAACGGTGCCACCAAGAGCATCATAGACTACACGCTTGAGAAGGTCAACGAAGCCAAAGCCTGCCTTCAGAGCTTGACTACGGACTCTAAGAGGCAAATTAGCAATATCAAGAAAGAGAAGGCAAATCATATGCTAGATATAGGTATAGAGGACAAAACGCATGAGAATAATAATCTAATGTTTACACCGTTTTCCTGCCAGTATTGCAAAGAGACCTTTCCCGGTCCCATTCCCCTGCACCAGCACGAGCGTTACCTTTGCAAGATGAATGAGGAGATAAAGGCAGTGCTTCAGCCCACTCAGAATGCCACGACCAACAAAGCCGGCTTTTTTGCTGAGAAACATGGCCTTTTGCACCCCTCCATCATCCCTGATAAGGGCGTCAACGGCCCAATCAGCCCCTACAAGGACCACATGTCAGTGCTGAAAGCTTATTTTGCCATGAACATGGACCCCAACTCAGAAGAACTACTGAAAATCTCCATAGCGGTCGGCCTTCCACAGGAGTTCGTGAAAGAGTGGTTTGAGCAAAGGAAAGTCTTTCAGTATGCTAATTCCAGGACTCCTCCTTTAGACAGGAACCATGTGGAGTCCGGTCATCCTCACACACCCACAAAAGACTCTTTAGGAATTCGGTCTCCAATGTCCCTGGTCAAAGGTACTGACCGTATCACATCCCCCTCCATCCCTGAGCTTCATAACAACATTAACAACTGCGACACCCCACTCAGGCTCTCCAAAAACTCCCAGTTTTCCAACCACAAGCAGCTGGGGGATAAGCTGGACCACTCTAGAAGCAACACCCCATCTCCTCTTAACTTGTCGTCCGCCTCCTCCAAAAACTCCCACACTAGCTCTTACACACCCAACAGCTTCACCTCCGAGGACCTGCAGGCTGAACCTCTTGACCTCTCGTTGCCAAAGCTCATGAAGGAGCCAAAGCACATCTTGACTGTGAAAAGCCGACCCAAGCTCAGCAGCACCCCTACTGACCATAACCACGTTGTGACGCCCCGCGAGCATGCAGACGAGCCGCTCAACTTGGCTTATCTCTCTAAGAAGGAGTTTGGCAGCCCCAATGCAAACAGCAATCTGGACAAAAGCTCGAGCCCCTTGTTTGGTCTGAACCCCTTCGCTGCCAAACCCCTGTACACCTCCTTGCCGCCCCAAAGCGCATTTCCACCCCCTACATTCATGCCCCCGGTGCAAGCCAGTCTCCCGGGGCTGAGACCCTACCCCAGCCTCGACCAGATAAGCTTCTTGCCGCACATGGCCTACACATACGCGGCAGGGGCGGCCAGCTTTGCCGAGATGCAGCAGAGGAGAAAATACCAGCGGAAGCCAGGGTTCCAGGTAAATAACGGACTCGCTCTTTCATAAACCCTCAGGCCTTGTGTTTCTTTTTTCTAGCCCTCTGGTGAGTGGCGCTCGGCTTCATTCAGACACTAATTAAAAGCCACTCAGAGAGAGAGAGGGGAGCTCACCTCACGCCCAGCGGCAGATGAGGCAGTGAGAGAGAACCGTGGTTTCTGTGGTAGACGTCAATGCCTCTAGTGCCGTACGCCGGATCTTTTAGTGGTGACGGTTATGTTGCCAGCCCTCGAGTGGCTCGTTCAAGATACAGAGAGCAGGAAACGTCAAAGAGGCAGGTGTTCAGAGGACTAGTGTAGATGCGCCTGTGGCACTGCTGCTCTTTTTCCCATTTCAGGTGTGAGACAAATCAGAGACATAGAGAGTCAGTGAACCTAAGACATATCTCTTTATTTCTACCCCCTTTTTTTTTTTCATTTTGCTCCTTTTCCTCCTCTATATTTCTACAGCAAGAAAAGCTCAAATGAGTTTGAGCATAAAGATTAATAATGCACACTCCCCATGTTCATTACAGCTCAGTGCTGAGGGCTGTTTAACATCGGGGAAACCATTCTGATAAAAAAGTATTAATAATGTTTCCTATTCTAAGTTATTAAATTAGATTTTAAAAATACAGCTAAGGGCATTTAGCTCAAATTGATTGCGGAACGATAGCGCAGAGCTTTTTAAAAGAGAGTGCGCGGAAGTATTGTCAGTCCAGAGCCGGCTGTCCTTAATGAGGGCATCGTCGCTGCAGTTTTGGCCATTTTGTGCCCCTCTTGATTTAATCATTACCGTTTGAAATTAGAGGACTGTGGCAATATTCCCTACTAAGACTCTCTTCTTATTATTAGCTTCTAATGTAATAATATTTTTTCCCCATTAATTTAAGTTTAAGCCTATCGGGGTAATCTCTGCTCAGATAAATACTGTGCTAACACCCTTTCATGTATGAAATTAAACCAAATTTGAATGCAAATATATGGAATAAGGTGTGATTAAGAAGAGAGAAAGGCCTCATTTGCAATATCCTGCCTTTACATGTTTTTTCTTTTCTTTTTTTCAGGTCACAAACATTTTAATGTTTAATTCTTAAGACTACTACCCCAGTTTTAGCTGAGAAATGCATATCATTCTTATTTAAATGTTAAATATTAATCATTTTATGTTAAAAAATAAATAAATAAATAAATAATAATAATAATAATAATATATATATATATATATATATATATATATATATATATATATATATATATATATAAGATAATGAAATACATAAATAGATAATAAACAAGTAAATTCTCTGTTGATCTGTTCTGATTTTATTTTGGCATATAATAGATTTCCAGAAAAATATTACAGTTTAATATGAACAGTTTTCATTAGAAATAATCATTAAAAATACAAATAAATTATATCATTCGATCATGTTGTCTATTATATTAAATTATATTATATCATATTATATTATATTAGTTGATTCTGACAGCAGCAGTTTTCATGTTTGTTGTATTTTAATGCTTATTCATTTGTGATTGCTGTTTTTATTATTGTTGCACCATAGATTGAACCGTATTGTGTGATGACAATAACAATAATAATGAACTCAAGGCGCTGACGATCGCTGTCTCTTTCCAGAGCGAGCTTCTTGACGGGCCGGCAGATTATCTGAGCAGTCTAGATGATATGGCCGACCCTGAGGCCTGTCTGTCCAGGAAGAAGATTAAGAAAACAGAAAGTGGTATGTACGCGTGTGACCTTTGCGACAAAACATTCCAGAAGAGCAGTTCCCTCCTCAGACACAAATATGAACACACAGGTATATATACTGTTCTAGACACCATCATTTAATAACTGTCTGTCTAACTCCAGAATATTCACGCTGCTTCTTGCTTTCTTTCTTTCGCTCTGTCTTTTTTCCACTACCTTAATCATGTTTTATTTTTTTCCCTTTTTAAGTAAAAACTAACATGTTTCTCTCCTGTTGACAGTCAGTGAGAGTATTTGTAAATGTAATTAATGTGGCAAAACATGACACTGACTTTACACTAAATTAACATAATTTAATAAAAAAAAATTATACAGTTAGAAAAAACAAACAAAGAAACAAAAAGCTGGACTGAATAATCTCTGGAATTGAAGCTGGTTGAATGTCTGGGAGTCAACGAGAGCACAAACCTCTGACATTTTCACTGTCGGTAGAGGCTACATTCACAACACACTTTTTTCTTCTTTTTTCCTCCATGACACGATTTTTGGATGGCTGTATGAACAGGAAAAATTGCATTCCATATGTGGAATAAATTGGTAGTGTTTTTGCAAAATGACTTCAATGTGAACATTTAAAAAAATGTTTTTTTATGTCAGTCTAACTTGACACATATACTTGTGTGCTTGATTTACACAACATCAATACAATAATTTACAAATGTATGCACTATGTTAAGTATTACACAGAGAAGTGCAACAATATATTTGTTTAAATATACATTTTACATTAGGTCTATAAATTGCCACACTTGCTTTGAACAGTGGCAGCAGAAATATATACAGATTTGTGCAGTAGATCAGGATTGGACGCTTGTGTTTGCGGTGTGAATGTAGCCTGACACCACATCTACATCGAAAGTGACTGATACAGCAATCTTTTCTCATTCAAAATGCATATTTTCCAAATTTAAATTATTTTCAACAGAAATCCATTTGTATAAAAACTGATTTTCGCATGGGTTATCTTTAAAAAAAAATATTCGCTGTAGATCTGGTGTTACAGTCACAATCTCTTCCAGAGAGCGGCCAGTGTGAATAAAAGAGTGAAATATAAGTGCATTAGAGGAGGAGAGTAACTGCACACATACACACACACACACACACACACACAGTTTCTTTCTCTTGCATCACCGTTTACAGTCATTCTGGAAGGACATGGAAATGAATCCATTGACGTGAATATACATCTGTTTCCTCTCTCTCTCTCTCTCTCTCTCTCTCTCTCTCTCTGCGAGTGGGTGATCATGTTTTACGGCGGTGCGTTCCTGTGCTGTTTGCGGTCAGCTCTTGTCCAGCTGCATGTGTCGCAGTGCAAATGTGAGGTTCAGACTGGACGATATAGCTAAAACAAATATATTGCAGTATTTTTCTGCCTTTGATTATATTCAGTATGCATTTTGATATTTAAGTATTTGCTTTTTCTTTTGATTTCAATCAGAAGAACCATCATAAAAGGATACATTTTAAATGTTTAATGCAAGCAGTAAATTGCTGAAAAATGAGTTAAAATAATCAAGGCATGTTTTCACGCTGTTTTCACTAAGCACAGGCAATACGTTTTCATTTATATAAATTAATATAACAATTAATAAACCAATGAAAAATGCTAAGGGAGTGTTTCTGAATCAGTTCATTTAAATTAATTACAAATCAAAGAAATAATGTATATTTTATATATTTAAAGAAATGTTCAAATAGGAA
This sequence comes from Elopichthys bambusa, assembly GCA_037101425.1. Lineage (NCBI taxonomy): Eukaryota > Metazoa > Chordata > Actinopteri > Cypriniformes > Xenocyprididae > Elopichthys > Elopichthys bambusa. The sequence continues at coordinate 34,768,828 of CM074440.1, read as the reverse complement.
GTGCATTATAATATACACAATGTTGCTTAATTTTATATCATTACACTGCAAAAAATGACATTTTCCTTTGATTTAAGATATTTTATCTGACCACATTAGTTCTTGATATCTTAATATCTTCAGTCATTTCTCTTCTCCAGTAAATGTATCTTGATTTAAGAATGTTTAGATGTTTGTGCTGGAAACACTGAGGAAGAAAATCATTTTTTTGCAGTGAACGGTCACATTGTTTCAGAAGATCTGCTCCATTTTTAAAAATATTTTCCCTGTATTTGGTTTAATGCTCCAAAAAAATCAATTAAAATGAATAAATCATCCAAAAATTAAAATTCACTCATAATAATTAACCCATATGACTTTATTTCAGAAATTCCTCAAAATATGATCAAATCAATTCTTAACATTCTTAAATCAACACATTTATTTGAAAAGCAAAATGACTTAAGTCTTGATTTCTGAAAAGAATTATCAAAATGACATGACTTTACACATAAAACAAGAAGAAAAATACTTTAAATGAAGTTTATTTTTCTGACCCCACTGACAGATATTTTTTCTTCTTTCAAGCACAAAGTCACACAAAGTTTTTTTTTTTCCCCCTCAGAAAACAAGACTTAATATCCAAAGTCCGAAACACTGAGGAAGAGCATCATTTTTTGGCAAATACTCAATATATCGCCCATGACTAGTTCAGACACATGCACATGCACACGTCAGAAATTAATGTTTTATTACAGGGCAACAACAGTGGCATTTTTCCCAGTTTCTACCTGTACAAAAACACAGAGCATAGTGCATGTTGAATGTGAATCAATTAAAAAAAAAAAATCTATTAGTTATAGATGTTATTTTTACAAGCAAGTTAAAAAAAAAAAAAAAAAAAAAAGTAAACATTCAGCTAAAATACATTTTATTCATCATGTTAATTTGTACAATTCTCAACTGTTCATCACAGAAATCTCTTCATATGATCTGAGAGCGTGAACACAGATATGTGACAGCGACAGGTCACTACAGCGACACTCCACTGGCCTAGAAGACAATATGATGAAACACATCAAATATTACATAAAACCCCAGCAATTACATATCTGGGGCATTTTTGTCACTCTCCTTTTAGCCTCGAGCAAGCGTTCCTTTCTGACCGCGGTGTCTCCCCTCGCTCTTTCCCTCTTTCCTTCACGCCGTATCTCTCTCTTCTCAGCTCTTTTCTCATGACGTCAGGTCGTGACACGTCACCTCACGCCGTCTCTGTCGCCAAGATATAAGAGTTAGGCAGCAGGAAACCACGTTTGTTTGTTTGTTCCTGCGCCGCGGCTCTGTGTTTGTTTGGTTTGCGATGGTTTATTTATGTTGCAGTGTTGTAGCGCCGCGGCCCTGCGCCGCTTCACGCTTCACTTCTGTGAGGGAATGTTACAGAGTAAATACACAGAGACGGCGGCGCATCGAGCAGAACTGCAACCAGAGAAGGCAAACATTCATAACACTGAACTGCATTGGATTATTTTGGCTTGTTTTTCATCTGAGCCGTTTATTTGATGTTTGTTTGGGTTAGTGTGAGGATGTGTGTGTGCGCTCACTCACGCCACGTGTTCTGTCGTTGTGTGTCTCCGCAGGTAAACGGCCGCACCAGTGTCAGATCTGCAAGAAAGCCTTCAAACACAAGCACCACCTGATCGAACACAGCCGCCTGCACTCCGGAGAAAAGCCCTACCAGTGCGACAAATGCGGCAAGCGCTTCTCGCACTCGGGCTCGTACTCGCAGCACATGAACCACAGATACTCGTACTGCAAGAGAGAGGCCGAGGAGCGGGAGGCGGCCGAGCGAGAAGCCCGGGAAAAGGGTCACCTGGAGCCCACAGAGCTGCTGCTGAACCGGGCTTACCTGCAGGGCATCGCTCCACCCGGATACCCAGAGCACCCGGAGAGAGAGCCCATCCTCCGGGACGGCCTGAACGGGAGCATACGGGAGCGTCTGAAGGAGGTGGAGGGAGCGTTCGTGAAGATGGGTCGGCGGGACGACGAGTTCGAGGAGGAGGAAGAGGAGAGCGAAAACAAAAGCATGGACACGGACGCCGACACCATGAGGGACGAGGAGGAGAACGGCGAGCACTCCATGGACGAGAGCTCCGTGGACGGGAAAACCGAATCCAAGTCGGATCACGAGGACGGCGTGTAGTCCGTCCGCCCGTTCGTTCGGGGACGGGTGTGTACGAAGCTGCATTATGCAAAAATGAAGAAGAAAAAAAAAGGAAAATAAAATAAATGAAGTTTTAAAAATTGTACAGTATTAAGGCCTAAAATATGTGTGGTGCTACCATCCTAAAATCATGTGTTCCATAGTATTTATAGCACAAACTAGTAACTTGTACAAAAATTGCACTCTGCTTCTATAATCACTACGAGAAGGATGAAATTATTTGCGATGTATATTTATACAGTGTTAAAAAAGCGGTTTCTGCCCTCGCCACACACTTTTAGGCCTGGTCACCTGATTCATGTGAAGGACCGTGACAGTATTCCGTTTGTTGGAGTCTTAAAGAGACTGTTTGGAGAGAGAACGGAGGGACGAAGCCTTCGGAAGGTTGTTGCCTTATATGCAAACCTGTTAATCAGCGCGTTTCAAAAGTGCCAACCCTGTTCAGTGTTAGAGGAGAGCGGCTCTCTCTCTCTCCGAACGAATCCGACGCTCAGCACGTTCGCTCCGTTCGCACAGCAGCTCTTTCGTTTACAACGACCTTTGTGCAATTTCGTTCTCAGTATTACACCAAACCAGTTTGCAATGACAGAATTGCATCCTTTTATTTGTAGGTTTAAATAACATCTTATTTATGTGGCCCATTTTGTATCTCCTGATTTTATTTATTTCATACTGTACAGTACAGTATTATAGTTCTTCAATAAATAGATCTATTTTAGTAAAATGGAACCTGGAGTTGATGAGAGCATTTATTGTGTTTAAAACATTAATTGTGAAATGCAAATTTCATTTTTTTGTTTTTGTTTTTTGTTTTTGTTTTTCTTTTATTTTCCAGTTACTGGAAATTCCAAAATTTGGGAACTTTTGATACAATCTTGTGAGAACACTGTATTTTCAACTGCGAAACAGAAAAGAGATCCACTTTCATGTGTTTTTGAAGTGGAATAGGGACAGTTGAAATTAATGTATGATATCATGACTGAAAACACACCAATCTTTCCTGAAATGTCTTTGTAAGAGTATTATGGACTTTTTAATTTGTAATTTCTCTTGGAAATGACCATGCTCAAATAAAAGTAGCCAAATTAAAGAACTTTTCAAGAACGAGTGTGAGTGAGTGTGAGCAGATGGATTGAAGTCCATATATTCATGTGTTTTTGTTTTAGAGGACACCATTATAATCTCGCCGCTTTGACTTCATGAGCGCAGCGGAAATTTCACCTTTCAAAGGTGATTCACAGGCTTCGTCATTAGATATTCCTACAACTTCACAGCTGATGAAGGCCGGGCAGGTTTTCAATGAACTCTTCAAATAAAGAGCAGAGAACCTGTCGAACAAAGAGAGAGAGACAGCTTAAAGTGTCTTGAGCGCTCCTACAACATATGCATATGAAAGAACAGATCAAACACTCTCTCTCTCTCACACACACACACACACACACACACACACTGAAGACGATCCATATCTCTCTCCTGACCGCACCTGATCAATTGAGTTTGCAAATGACAAAAAAAAAAAGGACTAAAAAGTCTGCTGAAGATGAAGATGCCACATCACAACGGCTTTCATCTCTTCAGTTTTTCCACTTCTACTCTTTATTGACTGTTTTTACAATGTTGCCAAACGCTTGAGGTTTAAACAAAGAGAACCAACCGGATTTAAACTGTGGTTAATTAAAATAATAATAATAATACTTAGATAGTACTTATTATGTTTATATGTTAAAACTGACATGCATAGATCAGAATGGGGCTAATTGTCACAGTTTTCAGTGAATATTTCTCAGTATTGTTTTTTTTTTTTTTTTTAAATCGATTTAAACATAAACATAAGTCTTGACTGCAATAAATAAATAAATACAACTGCTGGACGTTTCCAGAATTATTACTCATTGAAAATGTAATAAAAAAAAAGAAAAAAGAAAAAAAAAAAAAGATAAAATGAAATAAGACTTGACAGTTCGCCCTGGTCTCCCACATACAGTATATTTGCATTAAACTATACAATTAGGATAAAAAAAGAAGCTTTTGTGCCTCAGGTTATAGTTCAGTATGACATATTTGGCATTCATAATATGTTTCTTGAATAATTCTCATTTCCGAACAGCTTTTCACTGATGACTCTTTCTTTTTCAGTTGTGTGTTTTTGTTATTTTCAGCCGTTGTTGAACATGTTATTTTCACGTTTGACGTCTGTATAATATTCACTTTACATTCACGTGATGAAGCAGCAGACACACACATACACACACACACACATACACACACACACACACACACACACTTCAGTGTGTGATGTTACATTTAAACCACCGTGAGTGACGACCTTTGACCCTTACCCATATATATTTAATTTTTTAAGATTCATTTTTAATTAAAAATTTTAACTCGGGTCCTTCATATCAGAGCTGTTGACTCTGACAACACTTACCTATAATTTTATATGACTGTATGTCATTGTGTTATTTAATAATGACAACATGGATTGAAAGCGGCTGAGAGGTGAAACAACATAATTCGTGCATCACACTGTTAATAAATAGATCTATCAAGTCATCTTCATTTATATAGCGCTTTTCACAATACACATTGTCTCAAAGCAGCTTCACAGTGACAATAGGACAATTATTATCGAGCTAAAGTTGGTTTTTGATTGAATCGCTTCCGTTGTAAAAAATTTTAATTGTTACTTTAGAGGCTGCTTAAATGACACCTTTCCTACTGGAAAACTGAACACCTTTAATGTATTCTTGCCGTTCATTTACATGTTTAGTCTATAGGTTTGCGTGTTTGATCTCTGTGAACTGGAATAATTTGATAACGGTTTATCTATACATAGGGAAAGGAACGGGAAGGAGGCCTTCGCAGGGGATAGGCCTGAATTCTGAGATCGCAATAGACGTGAAGGACTATAATGCATTAAGAGTTTGCGCAGATCCTGGGGAGCTAAACCATTTAGTGCTTTGTAGGTAATTAGCAAGATTTTAAAATCTATACGATGTTTAACAGGAAGCCAATGCAGTGTTGACAGAACTGGGCTAATATGGTCATACTTCCTAGTTCTAGTAAGAACTCTAGCTGCTGCATTTTGGACCAGCTGGAGTTTGTTTATTAGGCGTGTAGGGCAACCACCCAGTACAGCGTTACAGTAATCTAGCCTTGAGGTCATGAACTGTTCTGCATTTGTCATTGAGAGCATATGTCGTAGTTTAGATATATTTTTAAGATGGAAGAATGCGGTTTTACAGATTCTAGAAACATGGCCTTCAAATGAAAGATTGGTATCAAAGAGCACACCCAGGTTCCCAACTGATGACGAAGACTTAACAGAGCAGCCATCAAGTGTTAGACAGTATTCTAGGTTATTACGTGAAGAAGTTTTTGGTCCAAATATTTGAATCTCTGTGCTATTACAAATGAAAGGTCTTCATAATTCTGTGAATCACTCAAATATAACGACCCTGAACAGTCACACAGCCGCTCTGCTGTTGTTACAGTGTGTGTGTGTGTGTGTGTGTGTGTTTTGGCGGGTGTGTTGGTATGTTTGGAGTTTCTGCTGTCTGATGATTCACTGCTGCTCTTTCAGCGACTGTACGGAGAGGCAGACAGCACTTTTTCTCCCTGTCTCTCTCTCTGTCTGTCTCTCCCATGAGCTCATATTGCTGTTGGCTCCTCGTTCCCTCAAACATCTTTCTCCTGCACGGCTTAAATCTTCCATTGCGAAAACAAATGCCACTCTCACAGATAATATAACAGCTCACACACACACAGTATTACTGTACACACGTTTACACTGACAACATATTGTCATCCTAACAGTATCAGTCAATATTAATGATTTCTTTAAAATATTCCAATTTTTTTTAAATGATAATGCACTTTTTTCTTTTTTTTATAATAATTATACTGTACATAAAAAAGGTTTCAAAAGAAAGGTTATTTTCATTTGGAAATGTATATGTAAAATAATATATTACATATATGGTAGCGCTGTGCAATAAGGTTCAATTTGTTAGCAAAATGTATTATTCAATCATTAGGCTTCATGAACTAACAATAAAAGACTTTTCCAGCATTTAATTATCTAGGTTAATGTTAATTTAAAAATACTATTGGTAAATTCATATTTGTTCTAAAACATATTTTTATGACTTGTTTTTTAATGACTGGTAAACATTGAACACTAGTATATGTGCAAATCATCATTAACCTAGATTCACACATGCTGTAAAGTTACTCTATTCATAACTATGTGCATAAAAGACAATTTATTAACAACATATTAAAGTTAATGGAAATATATACAATTAAACAAATTAAACACTTTTAGGTCACTCTTAGGTTTATATTGAATATATATTTGAATCATTCATTTTTAACTGATTCAAAATTAACATATACACACACTGTTAATCAAACATTTGATCATTTGAAATGTTTAATATTAAAAGAGTCTTCGTGTGTCACATGCTTTAGTGATGACATCATTGCCATAGTTTTCATCACTTTACTGTTATGTGGAAAATAGAGTAATAATAAAGTATACAATTATAAAATTATATACATTTATATAAAAATAAATATATATACAGAATTTTTTTTAAATAATTCTGACATGTTGCAGAGTCCAAATTTCTGATTTAACCTCAAGTTTTGCTGGACTCATACTTTTGACCTAACTCAATTATTCATGTCTCCCATATGCTGCCTGTACGATTCTCTCTCTCTCCCTCTCTCTCTCTCTCTCTCTCTCTCTCTCTCTCTCTCTCTCTCTCTCTCTGTGTGTGTGTGTGTGTGTGTGTGTGTGTGTGTAAGGCCTGGCACTCACAAAGAGAGACGGTTCAATGTCGTACAGTCAGACAGTCAGACAGACAGACAGATGAGCAGCGAGAGGCCAACAGCTGCTCCGCCCAGATTGAAACACACACACACACACACACACACACACACACACACACACACACTTAGTACACGAATCATATAAACTACAAATTACCAGCGGTTTAATCCACATAATCTAAACAAATTAATAATGACACAAAATGCAAATATTTAAACAAGGCAAAAAAATAAAAATAGAAAATGCAAAACACAGACTCTACACAAACAAAAGTAAGTATATATAAGTATATTAGTGTAGTATGGTTACTGAAGTGGGTTTGCAGGTGTGATTTTTGTTAGTGAAAGGTCCAGAATTGTGTATTTGTGTTGAGCTGTGCTGACTTTTATTAAACTGATGTGTATATTTAATCAATCAATCAATCAATCAATCCATCAATCTGTTTGAGAAGTTAATTTTAGGTGAATTATTATTTACGTATTAAATGAATAGGTTAGTTCTTATGTTTTTATCTTAGAAGGAACATTTTCATGAACTTTGACCCCACCAGTAGTTACCTTTTAACCTTTATTTACTGACACACTAGCATGCACATGCACACATTTACATCTGCTTTAACACACACCCTCACACTCACACACACACCTACAGTAACAGCCTGTTTTGGCTATTCGTTTAAAAAGAGGAGAAAGGTAATTATAGGTTTTGCCAGCACGTTTTATGGAGCCTTTGATATGCAGAAACACAGATTTGAGCGGCAGGCAGCAGGTTGTGTGTGTGTGTGTGTGTGTGTGTGTGTGTGTGTGTGTGTGCAGCTGAGTGCTGATTAGATGCCTGATCAGGGCTCTGACTGCAGGGTCTCAGCTGGGGTCCAGGAACATCTTTCATTACGTGTTTCCAGGGGAGTGGAATTGTGCTCGCGTGGCGGCCTGTCGCAGGGGTTATAATCATATCTGTTTAGATTAGCGGTCAGTTATCCTGACAGAGATCCTCCTCCCATTCATAGCGTGTTCATATACCCTGACAAACAGTCAAAGCAGCGAAACTCACTTTGGCCCAGGACAGAGCCCTGATGCACACCGTACCAGATATGCTCATGTGGCTCCACAGCTGTCCGTCAGGATAAATATGCAACAGTTTAACAGTCAGTAATTTAGATTTAACGTCCTCATACTTACTCTTTAACTTGTTCAGTGTTTATAGGCTGACTCTAAAGCACTGCTGCCAATTCTCTCGCATAAACGTGTGTGTGTTATACGAGCAGGCTGTTTATAATAGACTCGTCACCATTGCCCCTCGCAGTCCAATAATTGCACGTTCTGGACTCAAAATGCAAAGCCGAACGCGTTCCTGTTCCAGGGACATGGAAACCTATGTCTTTTTTTTTTTCATCTTTCCTTCTATATGTAATTTTTTAAGGCAAGCATTCACACACAGCCGTTGGGGATTAGGCCTAATGACAGAAGTTAATTATATTAAGTGTAATTTTTAAAAACAGTTCATGAACTGCAAATTATAGTTAAGAGCCCCTTTAATGCTCCTTGTGTTAATTACATGTCTTAATATTGCATAAAAAATAAAGAATCCAAGGAAAAAAAGAGGCGGAGAGAAAAACAATTTGTGAGTGCATTAGTTTCATTCATCACTCTGTTTAAAATGGTCAAATAGAGTGTTTGTACCGCTTTTAGTACAGCGACTTTATTGAGCTTTTATTGTGAGACTAAAATTACACAGTTTTCATACCTGAGGAGTGCATGAAATCATATGAAAATGATTTTACACTTGCTGCACAATATAGGTGCATAGCCAGTTCATGATTATTTGCGTCGTTTTCATTTTTTACAATCTCATAACCTCAATCTGATGTGAATTATCTTAATTTGATTTAGAAGATATCCAAAGTGTCAGACCTTTGCCTTACTTTGTAATAGGACAGTTTGTGGAGAAACAACTGGAGAGGGGAGAGGGATCATAATGCATGTTCCTGGTATTGTAAATGATTTTTCAGCATGTTATTTTAAGTGTGTAAACTGTTCAACATCTGAAATGACTTTCCTTTTCAGCTGACGTCATCAGTCCCTCTCATTCTTTAACCACCTGTCATGCTTTTCATCTCACTGAATATTCTGTAAAATGTAAATGTTCATGTTGGATTTTACAAACAGAAAAACCAATAATTGCATGACATCAGAGTCAGCGTTTGATCTAAGAAACCTGCCAACACAGACGCCACACTTCTTTCTGGAAAGCGCATGTCTCCTCCGCTCAACCTGAAACATTCACAAATGATATTCGGTCAGCCTTCGTTATTTGACTCGTATTGTAGCAAAACTCCACGTCTCTGTCATTCGTGTGAAACAGAAACTGACACTACAAGTCTAGGAGTTCATTAGCCTTCTCATAATTATCCTCCAGGCTCTTTGGAGAGATTTCCTTTTTTTTTTACTGATCGGTTATGAAGTTCAGCTCTTGAGAGGCAAAGAGACTCTTGACTCGCTCAATTGAAATAAAAGGGAGAGAAAAAGGTCCTGGCCATTTTGTTGCTTTGAAACCTTAATCTAGAAAAATTCAACTTTCCTTTATCCTTTAATACCAGATCAAAGAGCAGAGAGTGAACCGATTCAAACCCGTCCATTATGGAGGAAACAGCAGAAGGGCTTTGAGAAAGTGTGAAACGTCTTCGCACAAAAGAAAAGGTTTGGAGGCTCAATTACTCACTTATTCACCGGCCTAATTTTATGCGCGCTTCATTTGCATGTCATTTTTGAGGGCGAGGCAGAAATTTCGCCTGGTAATTACCCTGCAAATACATTAACGACCCCGAGAGCCACGCATCCATCTACGTGCGGCCGCTCGTGCCATGGCGGCCAGCGGTCAGAATGCCGTGATGTTTTTTATGTTGTTTTTTCTTTCTTTTGGAATTGCTGCAATCAGTCGATTGACAAGACTCGGGACAGATTCAGCGTTTACCTCCTGGTGAGCGCAACTTCAAATGCCTCGCTTTAAGACCTAACTCACCGTCTCCTGTACGGCCTCCATCTTTGAAGACCTGTGAAATGTGATCTTTCAGATCTGGACCAAGTCCAGGACCGTCATGTCTCTGCCTTGACATTTCAGATGGTTTCTTGTGTAAATGTTTGTTTGCACTCGTTTAATTATTTCATTTCGGTGCAAACGGCGATTTGTCGAGAAGCCGCATATCGATTATGAAAGAAGGCAGGGTGATTAAAACAGACGAATTGGTGTGTGAAAATGAATAAATAAATAAATAAATAAACAGGAGAAAAGAGAGAGGAAAAAAACAGCAGCTTTTCCTCAGGAGTCAGAGACCACCCTCGGCTCGCTCACTTGTAATCATCTCAGAATTTGCTCAGAAACACTTGCGAACTTGTGTGGGAGTTGTTTTTACTTCATTAAAAGCAGAGTCTAGAGCCCACGAGATCTCTCACGCTGCAGAAACGAACCCTCACCACGAGAAAAACAACCCGGAAAAATACAACCACATCCTGGAATTCTTTTAGAAGTTGACGAATTTGGAATCCTGGGAGGAATGGCTGCCGAGGGAGGCTGCTGATTGGTTATTTGTGCTTGGAGGACAGACTTTGATTGGTGGTTCAGAGCTTTGTGTCTCACCTTTATAGTCATCTCATTACTAACAAAAAGAATCATGGGAAATGTGTTCGCTTTTCACACATTTAACCTCATTAATTTAAATATGTATATATATATATATTGAGCATTTGAGCATTTTCAATTGACCAGCACAATTAATTATTAAATTATGGTGATCTCTTGCTTGACTCATTATTTGATGAGGCTTTAGCTACTGTCCATTGAAAAAATAGTTGGCAACTATTTAAACTTGAGATCATGTGACACATGTAGTGAGGTCATGTGACAATGATTGTAGCACGCTGCTCTCTAAAACAGCCTCCTGCTGTCACTTATTGTTTCTTAAAGAAGTATTCCATTCTTAATGTAGTCTCAATAAGGGAAAATACCTAGTTAGACACATGATGGATTATGGATCAGCAGCAAAGAACAAAAAGGAAACAGATGAAGATTTTATTCTGCAACAGAATCCACGGAATGAGGACACAAACCCAACACATGCAGGTATTTCACTGAAGCTCATGCAGCTGCTTGTGTTTGTGTCATAGTTTGGTGCTTAGACACGTACTTTCAAACTGAATTGTGTTTTCCAGTATTGTATATAAACCGCATGGAAGGCGAAAGGGTTGCCCCACATCTGACAAATAGTGATTCTTGTACATGGATTTGATGAGTGTCTCTGGCCTGTGACTGAAAATAAGAGTGACTGAATGTCATCCATCCATCCATCCATCCACAGTAACACTGATCAGAGTTTAAATCTCACAAACACTATCTAGTTTCTTGTGAAACGTTTGTACCTGATTAAATGGGTCAGGTCAAATGTGATTTGACTGGACATTTGATGACGACGACGACGATGAAGATTTACTTGTTGACCTCAACATTGGTCAGTCTTTCTCCTTGAGATGGTCATGGGTGACTCAAATGTTCGTGCCCAGAGGGACAACCAGTCAAAGTCACAGTATTCTTACGGGTGGCAGGTCACTTCCAGTGTGGCCGAAGGGAAGCTCTAGTCTTGCGTCCATATGTGCCTTTATGAGGTTTATCTGGTCATGTGCTGTTAGAGCAAACCTGACATGACCTGACATGATGTCTCGCTGCACCTGACCAATGGGCATGTCTGATCCGTGTTACATGTCTCATGATTACAGCCCATGACCCGTCTGACATCCGTAAGACCCTCGTAAACCCACAAACTGCCAGCGTAAGATCATCCTGTCTTGTTGAAGTACAGCCCGACCCATGACGCGTGCCAACCTAGGATGATGAGAGAATTTAATGTCCTGCGACATGAATATGGATTCAGAACGTGTTTAGAGCAGATTAAAATTTCCTTTCATTTTTATTTTCTTTGATCCATCTTAATCTGGTTGGAATATTACTTCTCAAGGTTCTTAGGTTGTGTCCCATCTGTGACGATATGCATTTTAATCTACTGTGAAATCTAATAAGATCAAAACTTATGAAACTGTCTTTTGACGGCATCTCAAGCATCTTCTCGATCAGAGGTCATTGAGGTCTTGCAGATTATTGTGTTATTTCATAAGATGAATCCTTTAAAAAAAACAATCACTCCTGATCTGTTGTACCTTCATTAAAAACAGATCACTTAATCATTTCAGTGAAAAACAGCAGCAGAAATAAGATATTATAGTTTGTTTAGATGAAATGACGCTTAAAATAAATCATTTGTATTATGTTTTGACTATAATACAGTAATAGCAATGAATCGCAGTGTTTGTGCAGCAGTAAATCAGTGATAAAGTTTGAGATGAGTTCAGGTTTTAGCCTTTGAGGTGCTTTATTCTGTGTTTTGCCTTGATTTCTGTCAAATGTGTTCGAGAATTACTATGAAACTGATCATTTAGATTATTAAATAGATGCAAGAAAGAAAAGGCCAAACACAATTAGGCTTTCAAATATATGCAAAGAAGAAGACCAATCAGAATTCAGTATGCAGATACTGTATCATGATGACATTATCGCTGTCAGTTACATCATGCTGGAATCTGATCAATGTAAATGAATAGGAGATTTTAATCTTACATTTAATCTGACATTTCTTAACAAGCAAACGCATTTCAGTAATGAACATTTTGAGAGAAATGTGCTTGTTATAAATAATGCCACAATGCATAAAAAATTCCTTACATGTTTTCATGAGAATCACTCTGGAATTAACTTCTCATAATCCGTTCGGTAGTAAAAATCTCTCGGAAACGCAGAACTTTGACTGTTTGGTTCATTAGTTTTGGGTGATGGAGATATCTGGTGATGTATCAGATGAGAGTAAGTCAGTCTAATAGTCCTGAGAATAGCAGACTTTAAAAAGATGCTGTTAATTTGTATATTCTCTCTAGTCTCCGATGGGAAGACACTGAGGACTTCAGAATTCGAGTCAGAGTACGGAGCGTTGAAACCGCGGTGCCCGAATCCACTTAAAGAGCCACTCACGCCTTTAATATGTAAATGAAAGGTATGCAAAGATCTGATGCTTTTATTAAAGAAATCTGCCCCGAGGCTCACGGCCGCCCCACTGCTGCGAAACGCAGTTACACGCTGAAATAAACAGTTGTTAAAAAGGATCACATGAGTTTGTATCTGGGAAGATGAAAAGCTAATTGACATGAATAATTTATCGTGATGCAATATTTTATATAAATGAAATATATAAGAGAGAGTGAAAGCAAATATTTCACATATTAGCAGGACCTAGGAATATTCATAAGAAATGACCTGGGTGTATTGCTGGCGCGCTTTAATCTGCTGTCTGAAGGTCAATGAACTACATTCACCGGTTGACACATGGCGAACTTTCAAGAGCTATTAGAGATCCATAAATGATTCAAGCACAGAGCCGTAACACACCGCTGAATAAATCGTCTCATTTACCTTCATAAAGGTCTTTGAGTGCTTCTATTATACCTACACACACACACACACACGCTGATGGAGGTGAGGATTGACTGATTTAGTCGTCTACGTCTTTAAAGACCAGAGAGATAAAATCAAATCAGTGAGTAGCTGAGAAAATGATTAGTTTTATCAAATGTGATTTGACAAGATGTGAGGAATGATAAAATAATCTTTATTCAGGTCTCAGCCTGTTGTTGTCAGAGCCACTTTATATCCGAGATCTGAAGTGAATTTTGCTGTTTCACAATTAATGGCATGTAGAGTTTTTGGCGTTTCTGGAGCTCAATCAGTAGATCGTGGCACTGGCAATGGCAAGGTCATGGGTTTGATTCCTAGATTAAATATATAGCTTGACTACAATGTAAGTTGCTGTGGATAAAAGCGTCTCCCAAATGCATAAGTGTAAATGTACAGTTTGCATTGTCGTTATTTGGTTATTCTTGAATTTTATTCGTAAAGAAAATGTGCCAGGTAGGGCGTGTTCCTGGATCAACATCCTTCAAAAAACAACATATTTTAACCATGAACAATCTGATTGGTTGACAGGAATGTTGTTCCAGGATCATCAAGACTGTTCATTCTAGCTGTTAGTCACTACAGATCTAGTCATCATGGTGTAGCAGGCAGATTTAGTGCATCACTTCTGGGATTTGAACCTACAACCTTTTGGTTATTATAGTCAAAAAACCCCATTTCCATTGTTGAAGCTGAGCCGAAGTTTGCTTTTGTATCATTGACGGCATGTAGAGTTTGGATTTTCATTACTTGTGTTTTCTCTTCACGTTTTATTCTTAAATAATTGACAACAGGTTCAGCCCCTGTAACCTGTGGTTTAGTGCTCATGGGAATCTTTTCTGGGATTTGATCCTAGAACCTTTAAGTTACCAGCCGATCACTTTACCCATTTCCATTGCTGTCGCATTATTAACAGCATATAGAGTTAGAATTTTTTAGAGTCTGCAATTGTTCTCATGGGAATCACTTCTGGGACTTTAAATGTGGATTGAGTCACCATGCACACATCCAGACTTCAGAGCATTAGGCTGATGTCAGGAGGAAATGACACATCTAAATTGACCATCAGAAGTGTCCATCTCAGATGAAGGAGTCTATTCTTCTCCAGGAGCGATGGCTTGGACAAAGGCGACTCTTATGGTGCTGAACTTTTGACAGCTCTGCTCCGCTTCTCCAGATGCTTTGGTGGCGGCATTGCAGTGGGTGAATTCCTCGCATTTCTGTGTGTTTGCTGCACTGACGTTCCTCTGTAAGTGTGTCTTTGTTCAGGCCCTCCCATGGAGTGCCCTCCTCAACCCCAGACCCTTGCCCTGCAATGCTTCTAAAACTATTCACCTCCATCCCCCTCGTGAATGACGCGTCTTTGCGCTTTTGATGGATGAGGGTCTCCTCTTCACCCACGGTGTGGTTTGGAAAGCAGGGATGGATGGTGTCATTATGCATCACATCTCTGTGGAAGATGCTCAGGGAATGTGTCATTCCGTAGGCGACCACCGTGTTGAACTCTAATGGAGTCCTGCATGAAATCGGGGATCGTTTGCAAACGTAGAGCGTGTTTGTTGACATGGGCGTTTGGGGAATCCTTGCAATTCACCATGACGTGATTCGAGAAGTCTCAGGCCACCAGAAACTGACCAACTCCAGTCCGTGGAGACGTGGAGAATCTCACTGGACTTGAAAATGGATTCTTATTTAAACGTCTGCGGTCTCTGGACTGGAACACCATTAGAGAATGGAGAACATTAACACTCGCATAATTAATTCTTCTTTCTTTTTTTTCTTTTTTTTTTTTTTCTCAGAAAAGACATTTTAATTCTGAGTGACTATCAAATTATCCAAGTGTAAGATATTTTAGGAAAGACAGCAGTGGTATTTTTGAGCCGATGATCTACTCTCTTTCTAGATCCTGGGGTGTTTATTACAAACGGCAACTCCTTTCTGCAGTATTTGAGCAAGCATTTACTCAAAAATGAAATTCTGTCTGCATTTACTCTCCCTCAAGTTATTTTTTGCAGAAACAGTTTACACTGACTGCAACGATCTAGCTCTAAAAAGAACAAAAAAGCATCATTACAGTATCTCAATGCAACACTTTTAAAAGTGTGACTGCAAGTGAGATTTGAGAGGAATAGTGAAAAGCAATTAAATTTGGGTCTGTTCTTCAACAATGAAATGACTTGCATAACACCTACAATGTATGGGCTAATTTTAAGGTGCTTTCCTGGAAACTTACAGCATGTTTTGTATGGAAAAGAGCTGCATGAAGATTCTTTGCAAATTCTCCTTGTTTTTGTTCCACAGAAAAAAAGAAGAAAAACAAAAAAAGCCCAGCTCTGTTTCAAAGAGAGCAAGAAAACACAAAGTTCTGTTGGTGTCATATATTGCAAAACTCCTCGGTTCAATGCTTTTGGCCGTGTTGCAAGTTTTGCAATCGTTTATTACGGCTTTTCTTTTCCGTTTATCCGAGTCATTTATAAAATGTTTTTGTGGCTCCGTTTTAATTTTCCCGTGTCTGGCTGCATAGCATTCCATTAACGTGCGGTAATTCGTAAATATGAACGTGTGTCTGGTGACGAGGTTCTCAGCTAAACAGAAGTGATCGCGTGTGACAGGAAGGAGCCTCAGTCATTCACCCGGCCCTTATCCCATCAAATGCTTTTCACATCAAGACAATATTGGAGCTGAGCGCTGCGAGCACGGCGAGGTCTGTGAGCTAATGCAGGGTGAAGCCATGCCATCTCCCCCCTGAGCTCTTTGTGTCCTGTGCCCACCGTGGCACCGTATGGGTCCCGTATGGGCTTTTACAGATGCACGCCCCATCCTCAGAGAAAAGGAGGTGCCGTGTGTTCGTCTGTGTGTAGACATGGATAATTCAGGGCTGATCTCTCGGCGCTGCGGTAATGAGGGTGATTTAAAGAATGTTCGCACATCTCCGTGCGCTGATAAATGTTATTATTCATGCACAGGTGCTGCTGCGAGCAGCCTCTGAATGATAATTAAGATAATCTGTCTCTTTCTTCCCACTCGCCTTTCACACGAATCACTTTGTTCTGCACTTTCTCCGCTCTCAATAGCAGGCGCTGCGGCGGCCCGTCTCTGGCCCGTTCTATTGTCTTGTGCCTTTTCCAGCACAAAACCTCACCAAACAACTGGGACTAAACGTAGATTTCCCTCGAGCTCTTTCTCTGTAGAATACGTGCCAAGCTGAATTCAAGTCAAATGAAGAAAGTGAGCAGTCCTGCGGGACCGAGACTGCGATATCTTGTGTACATAGCGCTGGAATACGTTCGGATCACTTGTCCTGAGTGTGTATGTTATTTTACTGTACATTAGCCAGAAACAGAGATTTCACAGAAGAAACTGAGCCTTCCTGTAGCTCAAGCAGTAGAACACAGCACTCGCAATGCCAAGGTTATGGGTTTGATTCCCAGGGAATGCAATATAAAAAGCATCTACCAAATGTTGTGAGGAAAACTTGTTTGGAAAGCAGCTCAGATCATTTGCTCATGCATGATTTTGATGACAAATATTTGAGTTCATATGGAGATCTCTGCTAGGCTTGATCTCAGCGTATCAGAGCATAGTTTGATATCAGACATTGTTGAGATCATTTCTGAAACTTTAGAAGGGTCTGTTTCTCAGGACAACAACCTCCTTTTTATTTCATTGCATTCTAGGAGAAACAACTGAGATATTAATAAGATCTCATTTGTGATTTTGCTTTCCTGTGGGTTCAGATCTACAAACGAACCAGCGTCATTGCTGCTTAAAACACACAAAAGAGCAAAAGCTAATTGCATGTGTCTGTCTAGAACCATTTTGTCCAATGCTTGAGTGCATTTAGCATTAACTAACACCAGTGTGTGTGTGTGTGTGTGTGTGTGTTAAGCTCGAAAGGTTAGAGTATGAGAAGGGTTTGTGTGTAATTACCTGAAGTACAAAGGCTCTTCCCAGAGGCCCAGCGAATGGAAGTGTCTACTGTCAAACACCCTCATTAGAAAGCAGCTCCATATCATTAATCTAAATGAAAACTCTCCTGCAGACCTCAGCTGAACAGGTTTGTAAACAATTAAGTTAAACCTAAATAGACCTGTCAAAGTTTAACAGGGTTCATAGGTTCTCGGGAAAGCTTGGAGAGCGAGACAGCCGCTCTTTCCCTGTAAGAAGGTTTCTTTAAGAGCGTATTGAGACCAGATTTCTTCTTGCAGTCTATTTGACTTGTTTTGGCTTGCTAGATTGGCTGTTTCTCTGTTATTCAAAGTGCAAAACATCTCCCTGTACTCCTCATTTAGATGTTTATGCATTTTTATGGAATAATTCGGAAATATCGAGGCTTTTGCAATCTGGCTTTGGAGGAAATTGCTCAAAGCATCAATGTAAGCAGGACACTCTGGCCTGAAGAACGTCTCTGATGGAATCTCCACCATCCAAAACATTGCTTTTGTCAGGTCTTGTTTTTGTGTTTGCTGTGTGAGCGGTGACGACGTGGTTGTGTTTAAGTGCGACTACAGCTGTGTCATCTCAACACGACGCCTGTTTACAGGAGCCGCTCTACAGCAGACGGACGCAGTTAATACTCTCTGCTTTTGTGTGCAAATGAGTTGTTTTGTTTATCTTTGGTTAAGTTTGATTTGCTGTGTCTGTGTGCTGATGTTGAGTTGAGTAACCATGTGTTCTCTGCTCTCAAGAGGGGAACATGAGCACCGGGAAAAGCTTTTCTCCAGCTGGTTTTCATGTTCTCAAACCTACAGCAGACCGGATAAACTGACAATGCTACTGTGAGTTAGACACTTAGGAACATCAGCGGACAATCCAAGCTATAGTTCGCATGAAGAATCGTCAGACTTAATCTAATGCGCCTAGCTTGATTTCGTGTATTGCTACATTCTCAAATGTGTCAGAATGCAATTTGATTTCCCATTTGAGTAGCCCCACCCACCATGAAATCCCATTGGTCAAACACATGTATATTAATCACCGAACATGTTACGACTGGCTGGAGTTTCGTTGCTTTGTGCAGTATTTCGATTTCAGTGTAAAACTATAAAGTTGCTGTACGCTGGAAACTAGTGCTGTTGTACAAACAGAACAAGATGTACGAGTAAAAATACTTGTGTTGGGGAAAAAAATATATATCACAAATATTTAAAAGGTTCCTTGTTGAAACAGTCGTCTCAGTACGTCTGTTCTTGTATTGCTCACGATAAAACCCAGATTTTTTCCTTCTGAAAGCAGTAAATGACATATATTTAAAGCATACCTTCTGGCTACCGTATGCCCTGAAATGTCTTTAATAAGGATGAAAGAGCTACTAGTAAAGCTCTGCTTTTAAATTAGAAATGACCCACTGCAGTACTAACTTCACGAAGGTTAGTATTAAACACACACATCCATCTTTTCTGATGTCTGCAGTTAAAATCCTGATTATAGCAGCATCAGAATCATCAAATCCCAGTAAAACTCTCCACAAGTTCTGCATGTGGATCATATACGATTTTCAGGTCTTCGGTGTCTTGATGCTAGAATGATCATCTCATTCTGTTCACATTCACAATGAATATTAACGTTCTACTGTACAAACCTCACCAGATATGCCAAGCATATTTAGTATGTATAATAATAAATGTTTCATTAGTATTCAAACAGTAGCTGCTTCAGTGGTTACATGACTACACTGCATGTTTAATTTAGCATTTTTACATTTCAGCATTTTTAATCTAATTTTGAATAGCATTTTCTTTTCAGTGGTCAAAGAATGTGGCTGAAGGATTGCAAGGTCAAGTGCATAGCACTGTATTAAAAACAGTATTCAAATATAGAAATTCACCTGGGTTGTGCATGTATGTTTTGGAGATTAATAACCAGGTTTGGTGTTACAGAAGCTCTTTGGGATCTTTTCTTCACTCTTGTGTGTCGTGCATCAGGTTAAACATGATGATCATTATCTCAGTGCGGTGCGGCGAGTACGTCTGTGTGTGATTTAGGCGACACTGAGATGTTTACTGAATTGTGTGCTGGAGCTGAGCGGTGCCAGGTGTGTGTATGTGTGTGTGTGCTGGGGCTTTAATGCAGGGAAACCCACTTCACCTACTGACAGCCTAACCACAAACCTCAGAATCAAAAACAGGCAGAGGAACGTTCATCAAGACAAACTTTCATGTTGCTTTGACAAAGATTGCCTGAAAGTAAAAAAAAAAAAAAAAAAAGTTTTACATTTGTCTTATGAACTCATAATACTTTAAAAAAAAATCTGGATAATGGATGGATGGATTATAGATGGATGGATGGATGGATGGATGGATGGATTATAGATGGATGGATGGATGGATGGATGGATTATGGATGGATGGATGGATTATAGATGTTGATTAGATAGATGGATGGATTTTAGATGGATTGATGGATGGATTATAGAGGGATGTGTTGGATGGATAGATGGATGGATGAATTATAGATGGATTATGGATGGATGGATTATAGATGGATGGATGGATGGATGGATTATGGATGGATGGATGGATTATAGATGTTGATTAGATAGATGGATGGATTTTAGATGGATTGATGGATGGATTATAGAGGGATGTGTTGGATGGATGGATTATAGATGGATGGATGGATTTTAGATAGATGGATTATAGAGGGATGTGTTGGATGGATGGATTATAGATGGATGGATGAATTATAGATGGATTATAGAGGGATGTGTTGGATGGATAGATGGATGGATGGATTATAGATGGATGGATGGATGGATGGATGGATGGATTATAGATGGATGGATGGATGGATTATGGATGGATGGATGGATTATAGATGTTGATTAGATAGATGGATGGATTTTAGATGGATTGATGGATGGATTATAGAGGGATGTGTTGGATGGATGGATTATAGATGGATGGATGGATTTTAGATAGATGGATTATAGAGGGATGTGTTGGATGGATAGATGGATGGATGAATTATAGATGGATTATGGATGGATGGATGGATGGATGGATTATAGATGGATGGATGGATGGATGGATTATGGATGGATGGATGGATTATAGATGTTGATTAGATAGATGGATGGATTTTAGATGGATTGATGGATGGATTATAGAGGGATGTGTTGGATGGATGGATTATAGATGGATGGATGGATTTTAGATAGATGGATTATAGAGGGATGTGTTGGATGGATAGATGGATGGATGAATTATAGATGGATTATGGATGGATGGATCATGGACTGATTGATTATGGATGCATGGATGGATTATAGATGGATTATGGATGGATGGCCCATGGATGGATGGTTTATGGATTGATGGATGGATGCATGGATGGATGGATTATGGATGCATGGATGCATGGATGGATGGATGGATCAATGGATAGATCGATTATGGATGCATGGATGGATGGATTATGGATGGATGCATGGACTGATTGATTATGGATGCATGGATGGATTATAGATGGATTATGGATGGATGGCTCATGGATGGATGGTTTATGGATTGATGGATGGATGATGGATGGATTATGGATGGATTATGGATGGATGCATGGACTGATTGATTTTTAAATTCTGGTCCTGATTAAGTTTGTACAGTCACTGTTTGTTAATTTGCACATCGTAATATTCCCCGTCTCATCAACACGTCTCTCATCTGAAGTCAGTGTGGGTTTGAGCTGCCGTGGCCTGTGATAAACGTGTGCTGGCTTTCCATCCTAAGCACAGGAGTTTCAAAAGCCCTAATTAGGATCATTTTCAAAGGCTCCAGAACAGAGAAATGTCTTTGTTTCTGAGTGAAATGTGGGCTTCTCCAAACGTCTCTGTGCACAGGATGTCCTGGAGACTCTTCTTGGCAGCGCTGGGTAAAAATAGGGGGGTTTCATCTGGTTTAACTCAGGCATCTGCACTGGTTTGGGAGGCTCTTTTGTTCTGGAGTTTTGATTGAAACTTAGAAAGCGCAGGAAATGCAAAGACTCCTGGATGGGACGATGTGCGCTGACGTGATTGGATCGCCGGTGCAGACTCGTGGGCTCGACCACATGAAAGGCCCGCAGATGGAGGGCTGTTCTGGTGCCGTTCAAGAGACACGCCCGCTTCTAAAACTCATAGGTTCAGTCTCCATGTCGCCGGCCGCAAGATGCCTTTTATTAATGGCTCTTATAATCACATTCGGGCCTGGTTTTATTCTCTTGCGTTTGTTCTTCAATTGTCTGTCTTCAAGCTACATCAGTTTTTGATGAGAAAAAGTGTAAACATTATAACCCTTTTTTTTCATTGAGAAACCATTTAAATGCTAAATACAGACTCTTATTACTTCACCAGCACAGAGAAGTTCGGTTGCTTTGCTCGCTGTTTGTGAAGTTATCACCACGAGCCGCATATTTGTGGACTTTAACCTTGTATAGACTTAAATTAGGTTAAAGCGCCATCAGATCTGTTCTCTGAGGTTATTCATCAGCGGCGAGGAACTGTCTCGGATGCAGACGTTTGTCCTTAAATGTCTGCTAATCACAGCTCCGTTTGAAACGTCTCATGGTTGAATTGTTGAAGATATTAGTCATTATTAAAGTTAACCTGACTAATTTACTTAATAGTTTAGAAATAAAACGTGAATGAAAACAGCTCTGAAATAACGTTATAGTGGTTCTAGTGTTTCTGATACGTCATGAATCTGGTGAACTGCGATATAATTTACTGTAGTAAGTGACACAGGAGAATTAACACACTGCTGATCTCACTAGTTTGGTTTTAGGATGTTGCTGATGTAATTATCTGTGTAAGTGTAAAAATGTGTGAAAATATAAAAATGCTATAGTAAAATCTTATTGTTTGGTTAACTGAAAGTTACCTTCTCATGTACAATGTACAATTACTTTAAAATGTTGTCAAAAAGTTCTGTTTTTTACAAGAAAAAAAACATATTTTATGGTGGAAAACAGTAAAAGGTCATTCCCAGAAGTCCCTGCGTGACACATCACATATGGTTAGACTTCATATAAATGGTTGTTTCTTCTCATTTTCGTCATCACTTATTGCACGTTGCATGTGTTGCACTACATTTTCTCTTAATATTTATTGCATTACTTTAGTGTCATACGTGTTAGCCTGATGGTGTTTCGTCTTTAAGTGATGGACATGTTTTACAGCCAGGTTTTCTGATGCGTTAGCTGTGTTATTATGGTGGTTATCTGTACATTTTTAAAGTAAAAAGCAGGTATATTAACATTATTTCACTTAATGAAGTATATGATCATAAGTCATAACAATATGTCATTGTGTAATACTTGAAACATCAGTGAATTTCTGGCAACCACAGCTGCAATTTTTATTTTTTCAGTATAAATTTCACCCGGATGTTTTTTTTTTTTTTTCTCCATATTTTTACACACTTTTACAGACATAAAAGTGAGCATGAAACAGAAGTTGCACTAGTCGTTTCTTCCCTATTGTGTCGTATGTCGAGTGAAATGCTTCTGGAACAAGAACAAATGTAGGGCGGGGCTTGATTTTGATTGGATGGTTGTGGTTTGCTATTGGTGGATCTCATGTGAGTGACAGGTTGCCCCGCCCTCATCATCAGAGAAGAGATGCTGCAAGAGGGAGGAGAAGATAATCTGATTCAAGATTACCAGGAACATGAATTTAAAACAATGACGATAAATAATTTAGAATAAACACTGCAATATTCCATAAAAAATAAAAAAAAACGAGAATTGTCCATTTCGATTTCATGGTGCCTTTAAACAATATACATTCTGGTATTCTGTTCTCTGAGTATAGATGCAAAATTGATGGTGAAATTTGTCCAAAAGAAGGAATCTCTTTCTCTACAATGCTCTACAAACACGCTCTCTAGGTTTTGGAAGCGAGCCTGTGTGTTTTAACACGAAACCCTCTCCGCCCTCCTCTGCTCTCTGCTTTGGAAATCCTCCTGATTTAACTGTAATGATTTTCTTTCAAACCATGGTTTTGTCTGACTTCCAGCCGTCGATTGACTCATCTTGAGCCCAGTAAAGCCACTGTCACTTCATATTCAGCCTTCCGTAATATTGGAATAACAAACAGCAAACGCACGGCACAAAGACACTCTAATGAAAATGCTATAATTGACTGTGTTGTGGGACTTTATCATTAGTTGGGGCTTGATTTGGAGGCATAATCTGCTTTTGCTGGTGGCAGCCTCTGTACTAGCGGGTGAACGTGCTAATAAAGTAGCGAGCGCTAATGCACTTGTAATGGTCGTGTTTGAAAGCTGGAAGCTTTATCATTGTGTTGCACAAGAGCCAACAAATCTAAAACCTTTAACAAGAAATAATTAGGATCTATTTAAACTATGCGACGCTGACCATATTCTTAAGACGCGGCTAAGCTTGTTAACCACTGCGGATACAATTAAAGGCTTTAAGCCTGCTAAACTTAACCAAGAGTTTTATTACCTGAAAACTGATTATCGTTGCGTTAGTTTGTTGCTCGCAAAGCCGCAAAGTTTCCATCGGTGACATTAACAGATGCAGTTGCATTATATAATGTTTAACAGATCGTTAGTCAATGTACATTCAAATAGATAGAAATGTCAAGAAACTCTGATTCATATATTTTCATACGTATTCATATCTACATGGACTAGTGATCTGTTAAGCATTAGGCGGCGTAATATTTGTTAATGGTTTATTAATGAAAGTTATGAAGTGTTACGCAAGTTCTTTGCATAATGGCATACATTTTAAAGAATCTAATTATGAAACAGATCGTTATGACTCTGAATTCTGATTGGAAGCCGCTGTGAAATGCTGATAAACACAAACACACTATATTGATGTGGTAAACAGCTACACTTGCACTAATGAACTATATTAACTGGTGAAAGATTTGTTCATGTAATTTGTTGGACATATTTTATCATATCAGTTTCATAAAGGCAGTAAGGGTTTACCAGGGTTTTACGGAGATGATTTATTGATTTATTTTGAAACTGCATGAAATGTTCATTCTTACACCTTTAGAAAGTGTAATGCATTTAAACCATTTCCACAACCATCAGTTATAGCATCTGCAAAGATTATAATGCATTTTTACGAAAATATATTACAATGTACATACCTTCATAATGCATTATACATAAAGACTTAAAGTGTTTTATAAATGCAATAATCTACCGGAGGCTGTGTATTACAGGGATTTTACCAGAGTTAAGAGTGACTGTTGCTTTATTTTGACATGTTTTGTTCTGTATGATGTTTGTTGTGTGCAGTCCAGTGAATCTCTGTCAGCGGGTGACTGTAACTCTTCAGCAGACAGCGTGTGTTCGTCCCGTTCAGACAGAGATGAAGCTAAAATTAGTTCAGTCTGTATTGTAACGTGTTCCGCCGCACTCTTTAATTTCTTCTCAGAGTTTAACATTAAAAATCAGGTCAACCTTTAAGATTTATGCGCAGAAGAAATTAATGGTATGCTATTTTTACGCTGAAGATCGACTGTTAATTTGATATGACCTCAGTCAAAGGCGCTGAAACAACAAACTCTACTTCCAAAGACAAACGCGGGTCCCCAGCGCCAGTGAACGGATCTGACGGCCGGGTTCTTATCTGCACACACACACTCTTACACGCGCTCACACACAAACCTATACGCTGCTGTTTGTTACATGCAGCACATGCCGTTTGCAACACCAAGGTCATGGGTTCGATTCCCAGGGAATGCGTGAACTGATGATAACATGTAAAGGTTGAATGCAATGCAATTAAAGCGTCTGGCAAATGCACAAATGTAAATGTAAGCAGAAGTCTTGAAGAATCACACTGAGCATCGCTGACCAGCAGTATACAGGGTTGCCAGATCTGCCTAATAAAACTAGCACAATGACCAGTCAAAAGTATCCATATCCCAGATACCGAAACTCAAAATCTGCCGTTCCCATACCTAAGATACAGATTTTACAGTTACTGTTATGAGAATTGAAAACCATTATATGGTAGTGGTCATAAACACAGCCCTCTTTCACTTACACTTACAGTTTTATCATTGGTAAAATTCAAGAAAGTGTTTCAGTCAAATATAATGTATGCAATATGTCAAACGTTTAATTCCACAGGAAAACCGCAGACTTGGCAACCCTGAGTATATGGGTTTATGACAACATGAGGGTGAATGAATAATTGTGTTAACACTTTACTTATATGATGCATTATAAAGTATTTTTAATGCATTAATAACAACTTAAAATGCTTTGATTCATCTCATGAATAATTGTAACCACAGTTATAATACATTATTATCTTTATCAGTAACACTTTACAATAAGGTTTCATTAGTTAACATGAACTAACAATGAACAATACTTTTACAGCATTAATTAATCTTAGTTAATGTTACTTATTTACTAATACAATTGGTCAAAAATGCTTTTTTGATAAAAAAAAAAAAGGTTGCATCAGTGCACTGAGAACTAACATTAACATTAAGAAAGGGCATTAAATGCTGTTTGTTCATTGTTTGATCATGTTAGTTAACTAATGAGATCTTATTGTAAAGTGTCCTACTGATCTATTCATTCTTACACCTTTAGAAAGAGTAATACATTGAAACACAATTTCCACAACAATCATTTTCAGGGAATCTGCAAAGACTATAATGCACTTTAACTTTGGTTAGAATTATGAAAATATACAGTGCATTACCATACCTTTGTAATGCATTAAACATAAAGGCTTCAAGTAAAGTGTTTTTAATGAACTGTTAACAAACACACAAGCCAAAAATACCGTGTCCTTCACTGCTGTCTCTAAACAGGAGGGTCTTTTCTCCTTCATTGCTCTATTTCTGCTCTCTTTCGGCTGCGTCTGCGTTCAAAGGGCCGCACACTTTAGAGCGACTCCTTCAACAGATCAAAACGCCTCCATCTGAAGCCTGGCGGTGGATGTCGAGCTCCCTGAGGAAGTCTCTCTCTCCCATAATTCCTCATGGTTTGATGTAGGTCACCTCAGCCCTGCTCTCCTCCCTCTTCATTCTAACCGAACAGGTTGACCTTTGCCCTTTGACTCTTGACCTGAGCGAGGCTCCTCCAGGTTTTCTGTGCGTATGGAGAGCTGTCGCGGCTGTAATTACCTCAGATTTATGAGCGCTGAGCAGCACTATTTAGCCATATCTCTCGCTCTTAATCACCAAACATTTGTCCAGCATATTCTTCTACATGTCATATATTGATACATATTTAATGAAAAGCCGTGTCTTCTCATTACAGTCGTACGTGGCGTTTCTTTCAAGAAGAAGAGCGGATGAGAGTGTTTGCTGTGAGAGAGAAGCAAAGCAGGATGAAAATAACAAACAGAAATATTGAAACCTGTCTCTGTATTATCTGCTTTTTTCATATTTTATTTATTCTTTCCATGTTTTATGTTATGAACTCAAAATATGTTTAACCAATGAAATATATATATATATATATATATATACACAATCAATTTATGGTTACATTATTCACCAAGGGGAAATTATTACCTCATTATCATTACCTTTTTTTCTTTTTTTTGACTTTTTTGTTAATTAGATTATCGTTTATGTTCAAACAGACACTCTGAAAAAATGCTGGGCTAAAATGAACCCAAGTTGGGTTAAAAATTGAGTTGTTTTGACCCAGCGGTTGGGTTAAATGTCTCGGGTTAAACTCAAATATTGTTTAATATTTTAATATTTACTTTATTACTACTACATTGCTTGTTTAAAATGAACACAAAATAGGTTGGATATAAACATTGATCAATATGTTTTGAAAATAAATATTTATTAAGAAGTTTAATAAGTAATAATTAAATGATAAACATTTATAAAATTGCTTATTAAAAAATGTTCATCTTTTGATTATTATCGTTTCCTCTAGTAATTATGTTTCTGATTTTTAATTTTGGGTTCATTTTAAGCCAGACATACAGTGATTTTTAAACAATAGTTGAGTTAAATAAAACTGACCAGCATGTTGGGCAAACATTTAACCCAACCGCTGGGTTTGTCCATTTTCAACCCAACTTGTTTTTTTTTTATCCCAGTGCAGTAATACAAATCATGCAAATATTTATTTTTGCCTGAATTAGCATAAATTATACAATACAGAAAGTACTTTTCACATTACAGGAATGAGAATTTAAAAAAAAAAAATATATATATAATATTTATTGTCGCTGTTAATAATAATAATAATAATAATCATACTTTATTGAGGGTGAAATGTGACATGATATTCTTGACATTCACCAGTTGGGTCAGTCAAAAACAGATCTGTCTCCAGAACAAGGCAGAATATTTACAGTAATGAATGAAGCGCGTCCGTCACGAGCGTTAGACGCACAGAAGTAAATTAATGACGGCAGTCTGAGCGCGTCAGCTCTGTTCTCCTGTTTGCTGAAGATTCCTTACTGGAGGCCACCTAATTATTCACAATAATGCTTAATTAATATGCACAAAAGACGTGTGCTCCACAAAAAATGTTGTTGATGATTTTTAATTTTCCAAATGATCTTCATCAGTGCGCTGTTAATTATTTGACCATTTTAGGAAGCGGCGGCCCTTTCACTGCTCTGCGGCGAAAAGACAAGGACAGAATTGATTATTAATGCACGACAATAAACCAGACAAATCAAGAACGCAACCTTATCTGAGCCGCAGCCTTTGTCGGAAAATTGTTTGTCTGAAAACATTCGGTTGCCAGATTTCTTTAAACAACGATTCTACAGTGACACGAGCTCATTAATAGTTGAATAATAATTCTGATTGGACGTCTTATTGAGATGGTGAATCTGAGTCCGGGATCATGGCGGTTTCTCCCAGAATCCCTTGCTGCGTGAATACACAGCGTTTAATCAGGCGGCCGCAGGTTTAAAGCTCACCTCCCTCTGAATCTTCATTCCCTGAGTCTTTAACTCTGATTGTGAAAGCCTGAGCTGACCGGCACAGATGAAGACGGCTTTAGAAGATTTCCTCCACCTTCCCGTTCACTCTTTAAACGCTGATCCTATTGAGTTCCCAGAATCCTCAGTCCTGACCACAGCAGAAACACAGCAAGAGCGGAAACTAAAAATACATCAATACAAAACATTGTGATAAAGAAAGGAGCTGTTAGGAGTTCGTGTGAACTCATTCATACTGGGCTGAACATCTTCATATATGCCTAAACATATTGGATAAAATATCAAACTCGCAGCACATAAATCCTTTTAGTTCGTTTCTTATATAACAGTGAAGTGAACATATTAAATATGTTAATCGTTTCTGGTTGTGTGGATGAATGAAGCAATGAAGAAGTGAAATTTCTCCATAAATTAAATTAGAAGTGTTGGACAGTGTTGTGCGAGTTACTTCCAAACTGTAATACATTATAGATTACTTGTTACTGTTGTTTAAAAGTAATTCTTTACAATTCTGAGACAGTAATATTGTAAAGTAATGCGTTACATTACTCCTGTATTACTTCTGAGTTACTTTCACCAAAAGAACTACAGAAGTAGAACTTAACATTCTAAAATGACAAAATGTGCTGCGGAGCATTTTACATCCAGCAGAGGGCGATATGATGTGGCATAATGACTGTGGGCTACAATGCAAGAAAGGATGACAGACAGAATCACAAATGATCCAAGTCTGTTAAAAGTATGTTCGAGGTATAAAGTGATTATCTGACCAACTTGAAGTAATGCGCATACGTCCATCTTCACCCATTAGCTGCGTTTCCACTGGCCAGCGCGAGCACAGAGGCCGAAATCATGCCGCGGTTCCACTGTCGGGCCAGGGTTGTCCTGTAAAAACCCGCCCTAAACACGCCTTCACTGGACTACGTCACACAATACAAAGTTACACCAGCGAGAGGGAGTCGAATGAAGTAAACCACTAAACAAATACATCAGAAGCTGTCATTTAGTCTTTATTTACAAACTTGGACACCACACGCGGCTATTGAACAGGTAACAGAACTTACTTGCGCCATTTTTCATTCGTCCACTTTCTAATAAAAATATCCTGATAATTTACGCACCGCCATGTCATCCAAGATGTCCTTCAGTTGGCGCCGAACGGTTGAAAATTACAGTTTCAGTGCAGCTTCAAGGAGCTTTATCTAGCGAAACGATCGGCTGATTCTTCAATAAGCGTACGCTGAATGTCCTACACCTTCCCTATTCAACTTACGGAACGAACGCGGCGCCAGCTCTTTTTTTTTTTTTAGTAAGTTTATTAGGGAAGGTGTAGGACATTCAGCGTAAGCTTGTGATGCGATCCTTTGTGTCTATAAAGCATATACATTTTCATTTTTTAAAGCAAAGATAAGACCCTTCCTCGTCTGGGATCGTGTAAAACCCTTTGAAGCTGCACTGAAACTGTCATTTTGACCTTTAACCGTTTGGGGACAATTGAAATCCACTATAAGGAGAATAACCCTGGAATGTTTTCATCAAATACCATAATTTCTTTTCGACTGAAGAAAGAAGGACATGGACATCTTGGATGACATGGGGGTGAGTAAATTATCAGGACATTTTTATTAGAAAGTGGACTAATCCTTTAATGCAGGGGTCGGCAATTAAGTTTGTCATCGGGCCACTAGATGGCGGGCCAGAACATAGTCCAAGGAGACTTGAACAAGCCCATTAATGACATGTTTGAGTCATGCTCTTAAAGAACTGTTTTATATCCTCTTTCCATATTGTGAATAATAAATGTGTATCATTTTAATTTGCTTGTTACACAATGGATCCTAACTTGAACTTGAACTGCCCCTCCAGACAGATCTACTTCAGAACCAGCCGCTGTCAAAATAATCTGGGCTAATTTGGGGCTAAACGTGTGCTGTAACGAGTAAAATATTACTGAAAATTGATTAGTAATGCCTTACACTAATGTTACTGTACACAATATGTTACTGTAATGCATACAAAGAATATTAATAGCCTGTCTTGTTCTGTCCTACCTATAATCTATAATATGTTGTTGCTACATTAAAAAGCTGCGCTATACATTTAAAAGAAATGTCTTTTAATTGTATAGAATATTGGCCTATATACAATATATACATTTTTTAACGTTACACATTTTAGCACAGAAGCCTAAAATACTTTCTTGACTGTCTCTGTTTCTTGTCATAAGCTGCCATTAGACATTTTGAAATAATTGTTTAAATGTTACATAATTTGGTTGCAGTTGTGAGTTTAACTGGTAGTGTAAAATAGGCACATAATCATAATATTGAAATATTGATCGATATATATACCCCTGAATCGAATCGTATCGTAATCATATCACAGAACTTTTTGAGGTATCGGAAAATATCGTATCGCTGGCTATGAGAATCGATATTGTATCAAATCGTGACGAACCGTCCGATTTACACCCCTTTATATATATATATATATATATATATATAAATAAATAACATTAAATAATAAAAATAAATTAAAAATAGGGGGAACACTTCCTTAAATCTGAACTGTATTATTTGTAAGTCACGCTGCTGAAGGTTCATCTGGACAGGACTGAATCAGTTGTATTTATCTGGAGGTATATGAGAGATTTGATGTAGACTCGTGCTGTTGGGTTTTCTCTCCTGCATCTTGGAGGCAGATGTTCTCTCTATTTAAGGTTAGGATGAAGTCTCGCTTGGCTGGAGTCTGTGTGCAGGCCAGACCACAGGCCTGCAGATCCAGGATTCGGCATGTCTCATCAAAGTGCCGTGCCAAGGCCTCGCTCTGCTCTCTGATTGGCTGCTGTCAGAAGGTTTGGCGCTCTCCGCCCTGCAGCAGTAATTTGCCTTGCAGGGATCACCACACTTTGATTAAAAAACATCGCTTCTGCTTTAATCCGTCCAGGCAAGCTGCTGAAATCTAGGTACGCAGAGAAACTCTGGATCAAACCAGAGCGCAGCAGTGAATGTGTGGACGCGACCTGCGGACGTGTTGTTTTCTTCCTCGCTAAGGTCGGTAAAATCAAAAACAGCGTCTCTTACTTTGAGAATAAAAGGCTCAGGACAGAGAACGAGTGAAGGGTCTTTTCAGGTCTGAATCTCCAGCCCAAAAAACAGGACAAGAGAAAACTCCACAGGCCTGACTCTCGAACTAAAGATGTTCATTTTCACTTCTTGACCAACAGATCAACCAGATACTCAAGATGAAGCGAGCTATGCTTTGTTCATTTACTTGTCAGCTGGATGTCTTTGGCTCTTGCATTATATCTTAATGCTTTTTTAGCACCACACAATTTGAGTTGCACATAATAGGCCATATAATGCTGTTTTTCATAGTCTTAAATAACGATTTTCCTGCTTGAATGTTGATTATTTTCCTCATGTTCTCCATTGTTGCAGCTCCTCTCTTCCCAGTCTGTCAGTAACGCTCTGTTTACTTCCTGTCTCTATGAAGCCCCGCCTTCTGAAAAGCACAATGTGCTCTGATTGGTCGGCTGGAGCAGTGTGTTGTGATTGGTTTTTGGGAAATGTCCCGCCCCTTACCATAACCGCCAGTTTCAACACACTACTAACGAACTCAAGCAGGCCCCGCCCCTTTATTCTGCATATGAATTATTTAAATGAGGAATATTGTGAAGAGAACTCAAGACTACAATGGAGTTCAGAAACACTGACACTGATATAGAGAAGAACTGGAACTTTGCAGAGCTTTTTCATGCTCAAACAGCAACACTAAATAAACATGAACATGGAAAAAAGCAGAAAAGATCCTCTTTAATCATTTAAAAATGAATCTGTATACAAGAATGATTCTTTATGTCCCCTAATTTAGTCTATTTAGGGTACGTTTACACGACAACGAAATGCTTAAATGCTGCGTACAGACGACGCCATTTTTAAAACCATCCCCGTTCACACAGATCCGCTAAAACGACTAAAAAGGCTGTATGAAACATTATAGACTGAGCGTGTAATACGCATGTGCATGACGTCATCGTTTCCACAGATTCGCGTTTTTGTTGTTTACACAGACACCGTTTTCAAGAACTTGCCCTTTGAAACCCGTTTTCAAAAGTTTGCGTTTTCAGGCACCCAAAACACTGTTGTTGTGTAACCGAACAGCCAAAACTCATTAAAAGTTTTATGTATTTAGTTGAAAACGGTGTCGTGTAAACGGCCCCTCAGACATGTTCAAATGTTACCAAATGTTGCTTTATGAAATGTTTTGAAGTTGAAAACCACGGGTTTCGCTATAAATGTGTTTTCAAGATCACTGCCACTTCGCAAGTATGCCCATATGGAAGAAAGGAAGAAAAAGATTTTTGTAAACATTTGTGAACTTCAGACTGACAGAAGATTATGTTCTCTGAGAAACACATTCATACACACTCTGATCTCAACGCACACACACACACATGAATATTCGCTGCCTGTTGTTGATTCAAACAGGTACATTTGGATGGAAACCTCAAGATGGATTTGAAAGTCATCAAATTATAAAACCAGTGCAGATATGATGTTCTATCAAGCACAAAATATATTTTGCAGTTATTCAGTGGCAATATTCAGGAACGGGATTTTCAACATTTTCCATTTCCTTTCTCTCTCCCTCTCTTCTCAACAAGAAGAACAGATGGAGAGAGAGAGAGAGAGAGAGAGAGAGAGTGATGCAAGCTTCTCGCCCAGAGTCCTTTGCAGCTCATTTTCAGATGGTAATTTGCCTTAACCAAAGCAAACTCAAAGAGTGTAAGTAAGTGATTATTTGCATGGCTGACACTCATGCAGCGGCCCGTGGCTCCCTGACAACTCTCTGTCCGGTCTCGGAGAAAAACAGAAACGCTTTGAGCAACCGGAGGTGAAAATGTGAGGTGATTCTCAATGCTGCTCTCTTTGAAGTCTGTTTGTATTGAGACACATGCATAAAACACAGAAAAAGCCTCTGCACAGGCAATCTTTAACCCTTATTTGCATCATTCCATGATACACAGCAAGAGGAGCGTTGAACAAATGCTGATCAAATCGTCATGCTGAAGAAGAAAAATTCAACTTCTTGCATCTTTCTGTGGGACTGTGTGGAACATGCAGGCCTTTCTTGGGAAATGGTGCCGTTTGAGTCTGAAAGTCTTAAGAAAATGTCACACTAAGTCTGTCATTTAATATATAATTGTATGTATAACGTATAATACATTTAAATGGATAAATTGTAGTGCTATTGCTCAGTTTCGGGAGTGCATTCTTTTTTGGAGGGCGAGGATTTTATTATTACTTTTTTTTTTTTTTGACAGATCAATAACTAAATGAATAATAACTTTGTGACATTTCTCTTAAAAAAAAAAACAAAACATGTTTTGTGCCAACTGTGCTGCATTCAAAACGTTTCAGGGCTAAAAGTGCAGCATCCTGTATTACATTAATAGTAATTTGTGAGACATACAGCAAACAATAAATAAATGCATTAACATTAATTGTGTTCGCACAGAAATGTGTATGTATGCGGACAAACATAATTATGGCAGCATTTCGGATTATCTTTGAGAAGGAATTTGGAAAAATTTTCCAAAAAGTAATTTACAGTTTTGTGTGTGTGAGTGTGTGTGTGAGTGAGTGTGTGTGAGTGAGTGTGTGTGAGTGAGTGTGTGTGTGTGTGTGTCAGTCAAACCTGTCATTCTTAACAGAATCAGTAACGATGAACAATGTGATCAATGAGGGTTTAAAGTGAATTAAAGCAGCTTTGGCTTTAGCTCTGCTGCTCCACACAAAGAGTTTTTCCGGTTGGGCCGAACAATACGCCACTCTCTCTCTCTCGTCTGTCTGACATGGCCATTTATCAATCAGCGGCGGCCACATTGACAAGTGCTAATTTAATAGAGACTGACCTGGCTGACAGGAAACCCCACGGACGCACAATACAAAGCCATTCATCAGCCACGGCTCGACTGCGGCGCTCTCTCACAGGCCGATCACAGGCAGGTTCAGGAAGCTGCTCTTCCACATCTGCAGGAAAGTTGAGTGTGATACTTGGAAAGGTCATGAACTCAGATCCAGTGGACCACTCACCAGTTATGTAGAACTGAAAAAAATGTAACAGAGTAAAACGAAAGTTTTCTGAGTGAGTGAGTGTGTGTGAAGATATATAACTATGGCACAGTATAAATACAGCTGTATTGTATTGTATACAGTGTAATGCAGTAATACATCAGCACATGTGATTAAAAATCACAGAATCCTCCACTGGAGCAGGAAACCGCAGCAGTGTCTGTGTGTCCTCACATACGTCTCCAAAGTGTGATAGATTCAAAGGGACATAAGCAAAGGGTTATGACCAGCACACATCGGATTGTCAGGACAGACTTACGGAAGCTTTGATCATGGACAACTACAGACTGAAGAAGTCAAAGCATTCTTCCTTTTGCCAGAGGCGATTTGGTACAGAGAGAGAGAGAGGCATACGGAAACCCTCATGAGTGAAAAGAAGAGACGCTTTCACTGAAGGCCTGGAGAACAGAGGGCTGATTCCCCGAGCCGCCCGCAAATCAGCTCTCCACGGGAGAGACGGAGGGAGAGGATGGAAAACGACAGACAGGAGCTGAAAGGAGAGTGTGCGATCTGCGCTCGTGCGCCACATCAAGCGCCGCTGCGGCTTTGAACCAATCAGAGAGCGCAGGATGCGGCGGCCCCGTCAATTCCCACAGTATGGGCGGCATGAAGGTACACAAAGGTGCTGTCACGCATTTGATGCTATTAAAGGGAGGAATAATTTAAGGCAACGAGAAAGAAAGAAACGGAGGCAGAGAAAAGAAACACAATACCTATTCTTAAACGGAGAGCTTTCAAATTCAGTTTTTATTGTTACTGAAGGGGGCGTGTTGAAGGAATATATAACTTTGTCAATATGAAGCAGAGATTTCAATCCGTATTGGCTGGAAAAATAAGACGGATGGATGATTGCTTTTTTTTTCTGAGTGAATTGTGCACAATTTTAAGAAAATAAATAAGTTCAACTTGATTTTAAGCTCTATTTGGACAATTGTGGTTGCACAGAAAGTCATTTTGTTTGTAAATGAGATTAATGTAATGAGATTTGACAGCTGTGATGGAGGGGAACATTTTCAGCTAACAGCTGCTTAAATTTCATTCTGTTCCTCAAACAAAACAGCCATATGATTTCAGAAGTCATGGGATATAGTGTAAAAGTTATGGTGCTTTTTCAGTAGTGAAAATTACTACCAAAAGACCAGTGAGAACTCTTGGTAACACTTTATTTTGATAGTCCATGTTAGATATTCTACTGACTATAATGGCGCTTTTACACGGCATGGTACGGTAGGCCTACGGCACGGATCGGCTTTACTTTTCCACTGCAGTTTAGTACCGCTTCAAAGTGAGTGGGATTATAAGCTGTGTCTCATTTCGAAGGCTGCGTCCTCCGGAGGTCTCATTCGAAGGTTGCATACGTCAATGAGGCTGTATCATTTCAGAAAAGTAAGTAGGACACTCCGAATGCGCACTTTTTGCATGACCTGCCGTTTTATTCTTAACAAAAATGAGGCGATCTAAACGTTATGGGGGGCTCACTCTCGTGTCATATATGTTTCATTCATACTGGACGCCAGAGGGCGCTCTCTCGCAGAATGTCCTACAGGTTTCATAGCAGTAATTCAGCTATTCGCTCTAGCAGCAGATGAATAAAATGCAGAAACGTACTGACTGATGAAACAAACACGTGAATGTGACAAGATATGGATTATTATGTGTGCTTTTCAAGCCATCTCAAGGTATTTAATGACAAAGTATATGAATAATGCAGTGCTAATTGACAACCTCTTAATGTTTTTTGAAAGAAGTCTCTTATGCTCGCTAAGGCTGCATTTACTTAATCAAAAAAAATACAGTTAAAACAGTAATATTGAGAAATGTTATTACAAATTAAAATATGTGAATATACTTTAAAATGTAATTTATTCCTGTGAGATTTCATCCAGTCTTCAGTGTCACATGATCCTTCAGAAATCATTCTGATATGATGATTTGCTTGTGGAAACCATGATACATTTATTTTTTTCTGGATTCTTTGATGAATAGAAAGTTCAGTGAATAGCATTTGACATGTGACACTGAAGACTGGAGTAATGATGCTGAAAATTCAGGAATAAATTACACTTTACTATATATTCACATAGAAAACAGCTGTTTTAAATAGTAATACTATTTCACAATATTACTGTTTTTACTGCATTTTCCTTTATTAAATAAATCCAGCCTTGGTGAGCAGAAGAGACATAAGCCATAAAATTACAATTGTAATGTTTCCAGACTTTTGATAGGTACTGTACTTTCTGCCTTATTCTGTTTTTGTTTTTTTTTACATTGTATAAAATCCATGAGGAGTTTGAGGACTTAATGCACAAGTGTTTGTAGTACATAAACCAATCATAAAATTGTCATAAAATATAGGGAAAAATATTAGATATTGGTTATTGTTCAGCAGTGTATTTTGATTTCTTGTTAAAAGCAAATTCATTTCAAATTAAAAGCAAGAGATGAGATAAAAAAGGAAATCTATCAACACCTCGCCTACTGACCACGATACTGCCATTTCTTTTCTTCTTTTTAAGTTTAAGGCAAGTCTTTACAAAGTCGCCAAACAAATGATATTGCGGTGGCTGTTACTGACTATTTAAATCTAGTTTGGTGTCTCGTGTTTCCAATCCAATGATGCTGGTAATGACGATTCTCTCTGACCAATCAGTGATTCTGAGTTTTTACTCAGTGGTGGTACTATTTAAGCGAGCCGCACCAAACCATCCCGTGAATTGGAAAAGCGCCTTTTTTCAGTCATTAGAGTATTAGTAGACTGCTTAATATCTGCTCACACTTTATTTTGATGCTCCCAACTCGCATTTTACTGACTATAAAGCCAATTTACCACCGTCGGGCTGAACGGTTCTTAGAACGGTGAGGAACGGATCCAGTTGTATTTACTTGAGCTTGTTTTGGCACGGCGAGATTACGAACCGAGAATTCCTATCATGGTTGGCTGGTACAAAGCATGTAGTGACGTCGCCACTCAGGATTGGTCACTTGTCTGTTGAGACAATGACTGATGCATTTGTTTTACATTTTCCAAAGATCTCCGTCATCAGTCCCACAGTGGAGAATGAAACCATATTCGTACTGGCAACGAGAACGGTTCGGCCCGATGGTGGAAAAGCAGCTTAAGTAACTTTGCAACTACATGTCAACTTATTCTGCTAACCCTAACCTAACAGTCTACTAATACTCTAATGAGAGATGTAGTTGTAAAGTTACTTATAGTTAGTAGAATATCTAAGGCGAACCATCAAAATAACAAACCTTTTCTCGGCTTGATTTAGTTTTGTGTTACGTAAACACTCTTGGTCTAAGATGGAGGTCTAAATCAAATGAACAGAAATCAGCATCTGTCCTACTGTACAAATGGCAGAACTTTTCTCTCCTCGAGCCGCTGTAGATGTGTGCGTTCTGGAGGCGATGATATCTTCATGAACACGAGGGACGAGTATTCGCGTGATATGATGCTCTCGGTCCCTTGACACGCTAGACTTAAATTTAAAAGAAAACACTTTTATGACGAGAACAACAGCAACAACAAAACATAAAATAAACATGTTGTAATATTTGAAGGAAATGGCTGTTTTATTAGAAAAAAAGAGGAGCAAATGAAGTCTAAATTAAAGACACAAAAGAAAGGAAGAAATAAGAGCGAGGGTTTGATGTGTGAGTGATGATGTTGAAGGTTATTGTGAGTGTTTATAGACGGCAGTGATATTACTGCTGTAAACACACACCCTCAGCGCTCACTTACTAAAACTATGTACACAGTGAAAAATTTAACATGTTATGCATATTTTATCATACTGTGCTTTTCCTCTCGAGACTCACATGAACAGGAACAGGATTTTGTCTGTCCAAGGTCTCTCACTCTCTCTTTACTTAGAAAAAGAAGGAATATTCTGGCTTCAATACAAGCCTATCAACAACATTTGTGACATGCTGTCGACCAGAGAAGATTATTTTAAATCAACCCCACTCTTTTCTGGAGGGTCTACAAGCAGAAATGTAAAGCTTGTCTTTTTGTCTTTTGTTAAAGTGCCCCAATTATTATTTTAAGTGATAGTTGCTTTACTTAGTGATAGATTATAAAACTTGAGTGGCCCAACCAGACTTTGGTGGGCGGAGCTAGTGTAAACAAGGGATGCTAGTTGCACTTGGTGTAAATAGACACTCCGTTATTTTAAAAGCTCCTAATTTGGTTTTAGACTATCCAAAAATATGCCAAAAAATCCACTGCTCCTTCATTTTCTCATGATATACATTAGCACATCGCCTCATTTCTCAAAGAGTCTGAAAACGGTTTGACCAAGGATTCAGTCTCTCTAAACCCCGCCTTTCCGAGAGCCGACTCCGCTCTGATTGCTCAGACGGCCCAGTCTATTGTGATCGGTCGACCGCTTACAGTGCATGTCAGAAATGAAATGTCCATTAGCATATCTGAATTTCAGCTCAATTTTATTCCAGCACGAGCCTTTTGAAATGCAAAATGTTTTGGCAGCAGAAAACAGCGTCTCCTCGACATGAACAACATGAACCAAACTCTTCCCGTGTCAGATACAACTACTAGTATTGAGGGCGGGGCAAAGAGACGCTGTTCAGCCAATGAACACCAGAGGCTGGCTTTATGCAAATTGCTGATGACTCATTTTGGCAGTTCAGAATCTATTCTTTCTTCGTCAATAATTTTATTTGTCGTGCAGTTTGATCTTCAACACTTTACAGAGCTTTACATTCACTCTACATTAAAAGGTCATTTTCAAAAAAGCATAATAGGGCCACTTTAAAGATTAGGAATTAGTTATATGTCACAGTAGGTGCGTTCACGTGGAGCACTGTAATCGGTCAAATCCGAATGAAAATGCTCCATATAAACACCCCAATCGGAATAAAATTTGCCCAAACCGAATGAAATTGTAATTGGTTTGAGAGGAGTGGGATAAACCTTTCTATATACCGAACAAAATAAAAAATCTGTTAAATCCATTACTTTGCGTCTACGTCATCATGTCAAGAGGTCAGAATGCACAATGGCGGTGGCAAAATTAAACTGCAGTAAAACTGAAACAACACATTTATTAAATACACTGAACGAGATGCACAGCCACAAAAAATGTCAGCTTCCTGTGCCCGTCTTTTCCTCATACCTTCCGGCAGTAATATGCTACAAATTCACGCTGTTGCTTGATTAAGAGCAACGCTTTACATAAAAATAGCAAGAAATAATGGAGCTCCGTGATGACAGGAATACAAGGCGGCAAACAGGACAAAAGCTAGTGTGCGCATGTCACAAAGTCATTCCCATTGAAAGCGCCGGTGCATGTAAACACCATATCGGATTAGATAACGTGTCATGTAAACAGTCCACCAAATCTTTCAATCGGAATAACGGAAAAGTATACATGTAAACGTGGCTAGTGAGTGAAGTTTGTTCCATGCAAACAGTCCCTTCCCGGTTCTCTTGCACGTATCATACAAAAAGTTACCGGATATTTACCAGACTAATGTGGATATTGGACATAAGGTCAGTGTTTTATAACACTAGTGGCATGTTAACACAGGGTTAGCTCTTGAGGCTGTACATTTGAAACCGTATTTTTTACATTTATCAATGCTGTTTGCTCTTAGATTACTGCCGTCCCAGCCTGTGTTAAACCCTGACTTCTCGCTTACAGCCAGTCTAAAAGACCTGAGAGTAAAGATCTGTTAAAGTTCGTAAGTAATGGAGCAGAATCTGTGTGTCTGTGTATAAAGCTCAGTCGGCTAAAATCAATGAGCGTTTTGATTGGTTGCAGCTCAGGGACGATGTCAGATTATTACCAATAAAGAGAATTAGATCAAATGATTTTTGACTTTGAAATTTATCTTTAATCCAATCAGAGATAAAGTCATCAGTGAAATTGCTGTTGATTAATAAATGAGATATTTGGTGGCATTCGTCCTAAGTGCCTCGCTCTGCTGCGAACGATCTGTTTTATTACTCAGTCAAACCTACTGATTTCATTTTCAAATGACTATTGAGTGAAAGTCTCGGTGGAGCGAGTCGACAGCACCATCAGTAATACCTTTCTGCACGCGTCCTGTCTCGTACAGCGCTGATGCTTCCGCAGAGAGACATCCATCTTTTGATCCGTCCTCTCACAACTGTGTGTGTGTGTGTACCTGGTATTCATTATGGGGACCAAATGTCTCTAAAGGACATGTGGACTTCACAGAAATCATCATTTCTATAGTGATCTTGCCTTTTGTCACCTGCACATCCATTAAGTGCAGCATTTTCTGTTTCGCTGTTCAGGCTTCTCTTGTTAACTGTGTGATATATTTGTGTTTGGGTTGGAGATCTTCATTTGCATGTCTTCGTTTCTCCGTGGTTTGTTAAGGAACTGAAAAAAAATGAACATTTTCTCCTCAAACACAACTAATTAGAGTTCAACAGACGCCTCAGCCCCGTGTGACTCGGCCGGGATGTAAATTGTGGACACGTCTGCTGTCGTTCCCATTGTTTTTGCCGTTTCATCAGAAACCTCTCTAATTAAGCTCAACTTATAGACGTCTTTTTTAAGTGCATAAGGTGGCGTGATGAGCGAAGGGTCTGACTCCTCGAGTGGAAACTCTGTTTGTGTCATTTTAACCTTCTGGAATAAAATAATTGGGAAAAGTTTGCTTTTGTGGCCTTTCCCAG
Organism: Elopichthys bambusa; assembly: GCA_037101425.1. Taxonomy (NCBI): domain Eukaryota; kingdom Metazoa; phylum Chordata; class Actinopteri; order Cypriniformes; family Xenocyprididae; genus Elopichthys; species Elopichthys bambusa. Next base: position 34,727,522 of record CM074440.1, on the reverse strand, counting down.
CCACTCACTCATCACTTGCTAAAACACGTCCTCGACGAAACCTGTTTGATGATGAGCTCTAGTCATTACCTGGTCTGGACGACCCCCTCTGGAGATGACTTTGAACGACTATCTCCAAGGCCTAATTAGAAATACGGCCATCCTTTTGTCAGCGCTCACCTAGAGCTGCGGAAATCAGCTCGAGCATGTTAAAAAGCTGCGACCGTCTCACTTTGTCACGACCTTTAGCTGAATTACAGCGTCGAGTATAAATGACGCGGCGGCGTACGGGACGGTAGCAGACGCGTTCTCAAAGATGATTCTGGAAAGGCTATTTTCTGCCGCTCAGCGTGAGCCCAGTAAACATTACAATCCATCAGAGAGAACGAGAGAAAAAAAAAAGGGTTTGTTTTCACACTTAAAGGAGAGTGTTCTTAACTTAATCACCACCTTGTTTCGCTACATTTGCATATATTTGCATATTAATTGGACTACAGATTAAAATTGGTTTTGTAATTTTAATTAAGTGTCCACAAAGGTATATGATTAGAACTGTTTAAAATACAGGCTGACAGAGCGAGCAGGAGAGGCGCCGGGGCCCGTCCTCTTCCGTGGAGGTGGATTACTTTCAGGGAATGCCTGTTTTATGATAGTTATTTTTAATCTTTACTAGATTATGCAGCTAAAGTGGCTGGGTGGGGGCGAGAGGGAGGAGCGGACGGGCTATCAAAATCATTCTCATTTTTCAGCGCTCATTTGCCGTTCTGTTGATTTGCCGTACTCTACAAAAGTCCTTTGTAGCATTTCCTGATTGCAAATTAAGAGGCCAGGCTCTAAGTATAAAGAACAGAATTTTGATTTAGTGCATAAGTAACCAAATTATGCAAATGTGTTTATAAGTGCAGTAAAGCATTGAGGAATAAACAGCCGCGCTGTCCTTGCCGGTTTACCTTGAGAAACGTTCTTCTCTTAAAGAACCCTTGAAATCAAAATGTGACTTTTGCGCTTTTAGGTTCATGGCTGCTAGATATGGTTAGTGAACTCGTACAAGTTCAGCTTTCAGCAGGTATATGTATGTACATTGTATAATCTTTATCTTGTGGGGAAATGGACCAAAAGTGACCAAGAGGTTCTCTTAAGGTTATGAACGAACGTTCGTTCAGAGTTATCTGGTCTTTAATAATGTTCTTAGAACATTCTTGGCTGGGCCACCGATAAAAACATCTGCTAAATGAATAAATATATGCTTAGCTGACAATATAATATAGGCAAACAACTACACAGTAATGAGTAAGTAGGACTTCTTAAGTAGGACATCAACGGCAGTGTTTATTAGAGTAGAAGATTGCCTTTTCATGAACAACAACAATATAGACTTTAACATTATGGACTTCACAGACATCTGTCATTCTAGAAATGACAATATCAATGCTTTTGGTTAGAACGTGAGTTCAACAGCATTAAATAAATGCCATTCACAGCCATGGATTTCTGACTGAAACAATATACAAGAACAAATATAGGAAAGGACTTGATTTTATTTTATTTTATTTTATTGTAAAAAAAAAAAAGGGGGGGGGGGGGGGGATAGTTTGGTGGAAGATTATGAAGTACAAGTATCTTTGTATGAAGTACAACACACACTGAATAGTCATGCACAATAGTCACATTTAAGTCATTATTGGTCTTTTTCCAGAAGCTAGGAAAACGTATGGAAAAGCTAAATCTGCTCTTTACAGGCTCTGAGGTCATCGAGACACTGCCGAAGAGCTCCAACGCCAAAGTTTTCCACCTTCAAAGAGTGGAAGAGACCTCAGAGTTTCTCCTTCTGAACTGTTCTCGCATGTCAGAGGCTCAATTTTCTGATGCAATTACACTGAAGTCAGACAATCACGCAGGAGAATTTAGACGAAATACAATATTACTGTAGCATGTCTTTGGTGTGGTCAGGGAAGTTTTTGGAAAGACATTTGGAAACATTTTTCTCATAAAACACTTAGCTATTTAAGTGATAGGATCGAGTTTCTGAACACAGACTTCACCTCACTTTCCACGAGCAGTTATTTCACCTTCACGTTCATATATTGTGTCTGTCTGTCTGTCGGTCTATCGTTATATCTATTTATCTGTCTCACAGTTGTTGTGATGATGGATTCTTCAGACTGTCTGCTGGGAAGTGCATGAAGAAACTTGTGTGTTTTATATTTCCCTCAAATTGCATCTTCTTGAATTACTAAGCTGTCCTAATAGGTCCAACCTGTGCTGTGCGGAGCCAAGCGTCTCTTTCCTGGTGTGTTCATGTGCAAAGACCCACCATGATGTGAAGGTACATGCAATTCCAAGATCTCTGCCTCACGTTCATCTCTTCAGATGCGGTTTCGGTTCTCCTGCTACTGACTTCAGCGGGCTTCTCTTCCTCAATCTCTCTCGCTTGAGTTTCTTCTCCCTAATTGACCAAAGCTGAGGATGTCAGGATCACTGTTTCTCTGCCATGAGCATTTCTGTCTCATTAAAAACCCTTCGCTGAAGCTGATGAGATGCAATGCAAGGAGCTGAAATTCCTTCATTGATTCTGTCTATAATCACTCTGTGAGGAACTATAAGCTCTCTTTGTTAACATTAGTTAACTACATGAACTAAGCATGAAAAATACGGTTAAACGTTATTTCGAACTCATTCGAGTATTAGTAGACTGTTAGGTTAGGGTTCGGGTTAGTAGTATAAGTTGACGTGTAGTTGCAAAGTTACTTATAGTCAGTAGAATGTCTGATGGGGTCTACTAATACTCTAACGAAGTAACGTATTTCCCAGTCCTGACTGTACGGTGCCGTTTAATAACACACGGTGAGGAAGAAAATGTTTTTGCTGTAGATTTTTCCCTGTGTTCCTGCATGACTGATTCTCCTCCTGGATGTCAGAGACGAGAGTGTAAAACATCTTCTACAGACTCAACCTTCCTGTAGCGATTAACCTGAAGCCCGCCTGCGGATCTGAGCGCAGGGCTGACAGCAGAGAGACAGGCACGAAGGCCACTGTGTCTGTCTGTATAGGTGGCAGGTGATGGATATTTCTCCACTTTATGCTGAGCTATTATCATAAATAAAACGCTCCATAAGCACAACCTTTTGCTCGCTAATGGAATTTGTCAACATGAAAGAGTTGTATTGTTCCCGCGGCTTCTCCGTTCAGCGGTCCAGTGCCAAATCCTTCGCCCGTCTCCTGCCAGCGTTTCGCGTTAACACCAGGAGCTCAGGGAATCGCATGCCATAATGAAATTACCTCGGCGCAAACAAATAAGGTCAGAGACTCAAGGAGACGCGCATTAGAACCCGATTCTGCTAATTAAACGGCAGGTTCGTCTGCGCATCTGTAAGAGGAGCACATCCCAGCAATCATTTTAATGGATAATTCGCTTTTTATCGGTGATATAAATGCAGGGGTGTCCAAACCTGCTCCTGCAGAGTTCAGCTCCAGCCCCAGTTAAACACACCTGAATCAGATAATCAAGCTCTTACAGACAGACTGGAAACGTCCGGGCAGGAGTGGAACAGTGTTTGACACCCCTGTAGAAATGACTCCACTTGAAGCTAAACTGAGTTATTACAGAGAGTAACTTAAAGTATCAGGGTTTCATGAAACATGGAAAGTGTGGGGAAATATCAGGACATTTCATATCATCCTTTTTATTACTATTATTCATTGTTCACCTACTCTTTGACCCTCAGAATCTATTAATATTTAATAATAAATATATAATATTTAATGCATATTTATACTGAAACATAACACTAAAGTAAAATTAATTTGAATATAAAAATATTTAAATAGATCTAATTAATATACAATATTTAATAAAATAAATTTAAATATATATATATATTTTTTTAAAAAAAATAAATACACTTAATATATAATAATATACATATTTCTATTTGAAAATATAATAAAATTAATTTGAAAATTTGATAAAAAATATAAATAATAATATTTAATATAATATTTAATGTACAAATGTATATTAAAATATTACATTTAATATAAATTAATGTGAATATATATATATATATATATATATATATATTGTTTAATTCACATATTTTTTAAAAATTAATATAAAATTAATTTTAATATAAAAAATATTTAAATAAATATATTTAATATATGTAATGTACATGATTACAATTAATATAAAATTAATATGTATATATATACATATATTTCATATATATTATATTTAATATAAAATTAATTTTAATATAATTAATATAAAATTAATATATTTTAATATATTTTTATATTCAATATAAAATTAATATGAATATAAAATATTTACAATAAATACATATATATATATATATATATATATATATATTGCATGTATTTCTTTTAAAATATTACTTTTAATATAAAATTCATTTGAATATGAAAATATATATATATATATATATATATAATATTAAATTAATTTAAATATAATTAATATTAAATTAATATATTTTTATATTTAATATACAATGTTTATATTAAAACAATACATTTAATATAATATTTTTTTATGTTGTATGTTTAGGTCTTGTTTCTCTTCTTTGCTTTGCTGCAGGTTTGCGGTCGGATCAATATCATTTCATTTACTGTTCCAGCATCACGTGTGTGACGTCAGAGAGCTGCAGAGGCTCAGAACGAGTTGTTTGTGCCGTTTAGCTTCACTAAATGCTAAGTTACAGGATGTTTCATAGTACATCAAGTTTTGTTTCTCAAAATATAACGAAACATCCCTGTGATTCTTTTAAAACGGCCTGAAGTGTGATCTATATAACACCCTTCCAGCAGTTTGTTCGGTGAATTTCACGTGTTTAAATGGAGGTAATTGTTTTAATGGGAATCTCATGCCTGGAGCCTCTCCGTCCCAAAACGGCTGTTTAACCACAACCTTATCAGACACAATTAGCTTTACCTTTACATTTCTTTCTGCTGCTCTCACGCATGTTATTACTCCGGCTGCCGTGGCCGCTCTTTTATAATTATTGACCATGACTTATTGTAATTAGTTTATTTAAGCTGAATAGAGAGGAAGGTGGAATAGCAGCCGTAGAGCCTGAGGCGCTTCTGCCTTCGCACCGAGGTTTCCCCGCCGTCTTTATCAGCACCTGCACGATCACACCATGACAGCTCGTGTTGACAGAATAAATGCTTTGTCAGCAGAAGTACTTTGTTTTTTTCTGGTTATTGTGTTATTACACGGCTGACATTCAGCAAGAAGACAAAGTCCCGCAGCGAGGGGTATCAATAAATCTGACAGACGGCTCTGAAGACCACCTATGTGCCGTGATAACAGCCTCACAGGGACCAGCCAGCACAAATCATATTTCAGCTCAGATCTCGACATCCACATGAACTCCAGATGCTTTCGGGGCCAGTAATGAAACATCCGTCTTCCGGCTTTTATCCGTCCAAAAGTTCAGACTCTGTCATTATTTACTCACATTCCGAACCTGAATGTCTTCTGCGGATCTACAGCAGCAGTCAGAGCTTTGTGTGAGAAACAGAGCTAAATTTAAGTTGAGTTCAATCAAAGGATAATCTTTGAGTCATGTGAAATGCTTTTTTGGCTGTAATTGTATAGGCCTGTTCTGTTTTTAGATGACTTTTGAGGAGTGTGTACGATTGCATTGTGCATGTTGGCTGAATCATGGCAAAGAAATGTGGTTTTGTGTGAGTTTGCAGTGCGATGAGAGTGAAAGACGGAACATCTGTGAATCGTACTGAAGACATTTACAGCACTCTTTTCATATATAATAAATATATTTCATATGTGGATGGGTGCGATTGAACTCTCAGGTCTGTGTTTGCGCTCAGCACTGAGGAGCTTTGGATCAGAGCGAGTTTCTCCTCAAACTCTGACACTAATGACACAAACGGCTCGGAGACCATCATCTTATGGGATAAGTGTGTATGTGTGTGTTATTGAGTGCAGAGCTTTTCGTTCACTCTTAAGAATAAAAAATGATTCAGCAAAGAAGCTGTTCTTATCAAGAACCTTCTTTCACTGAATGAGTTGCTTTCTGCTTCTCTGAGTATCAGTGCTTTGGTTTCTGGCTTTAAACTACAGAATAAAAAGTTATTTGCAAAACTTAATTTCCATGTTCAAAAAAGATTTAAAGTGCCGCTATTATGCTTTTTCAAATATTTTCTTTCATGTAGTGTGTAATAAAGCTGTTAGTGAATGTAAAGGTCTGCAAAGATTTAAAGGTGAAAATGCAGATAAAAGAAAGAAACGAGTCGTCAGTAATTCAGTCTCACTTCCTGCTGAACCTACGTAGGTTTGTAACTCATTTGCATAAAGCCAGCCTCTGGTGTTCATTGGCTGAACAGCGTCTCTTTGCCCCGCCCTCAATCACTGTAGTTGTGTCTGACACGGGAAGAGTTTGGTTCGTGTTGTTCATGTGGAGAAGACGCTGCCAGAGCAAATCCACTTTGATGAGATTGATACGGTAAAACCGTTACTGTTCGTATCACTGTGAATCAAGAGCTGAGGTTCAGATATGATAATGAGCATTTGGTTTCTGACCAATCAGAGCAGAGCAGCTTTCAGAAAGGCGGAGTTTAGAGAGACCGAATCTTCGAACGAACCGTTTCAGACACCGTGAGAAAAGAGCTGATGCTGCAGTGGATATTATGAGAAAATGAAAGTGTATTTTGACCTTGAATGAATGTGAACCTGTTGTAGGAGACTCTAAACAACATTAGGAGCGTTTAAAATATAATTAAGTGCAACATCTGTGATGTGTGGATGATTATTAATTTCAGTTTATCCAGTTTGTAAAAAATGAACAAAATCAGAAATGTGCAATATATATATATTTTTTTCAATGAAGTATGTTATTTGAGCTGTAAAGTTGTCTCGATTTGTCCTTTTAGCTGTTATAATGGCAGATTAGCTTCTGGTTATGTTTTATAGATGATTCTGTGTGTGATGCATGTGAAATGTTTTTGATTGATAGTTGCATCACATCTATTTCTGGTGTCCTTATATCATGTGAAATGTACTACTATTAAGTGATTTTACAACATTGTTAACATGTCTTGTGTTTTGCTGTCAGTACAGTGTGTATCCATTGGAAGTGCAAACTAATCTGGAAGACAAGTAACTATATATATATATATATATAATTTTTTATAGCTTCTACTATGGCATCAGACTCTAAAACTTAGTTTTGTTCTTAATCCTTTATTTTTAAGAGTGTACAACTCTAAACTCTGCTCTGGGATTTGATTGTTTTTATATCTGAGATGAAAAACATTAGGATAATATTGAGATGAGTTTATGAGAGGAACGGTCAGAGATCAATAGGTCAGTTGTTTTGTTAATGAAAGTGGGTTAGAAGCTCCTTCTGAACAAAACAAAAAATCAAACAAATCCATTTTTTTATTTTTTATTTCACAAGCTGATATAAAGTTGTTCTTTCATTTCCAAATTCAGGCCAAATTGCATCATAAAATATTTAACCTCGGAATAAGTACATAAGCTGTACGATCCTCTGAACAGACGCATCAGATATATGGGCATTCCAGGTATCCATAAAAAGGGAATATTCAAATGAGGGAACATTAGAATATTAAATCTTGATTTATTTATGCGAGTGCCATTAGGGGTTATCATCTGGATCAGCAAACAATTTTTCAGAGGTTGAGATTTTTATGTAGTAGCAGACACATTTAGCACCCAAAACATCCTGGCCGATTTCCGCCCATAAAAATGGCAGCCGATATTATAATGCAAATCCCTTATGGGAAAATACCTGCGCGATGCCTGCATATAAATGATGTGGCATTGTACCTCTCTCGCTCTCTCTCACCTTATTACCGAATTACGGAGAGCTGCGAGAGAGGGGTGAGGGGGAAAGGTGATGATGGATTCTTTGTGGATGACACGGAAAAGCATTATGAAGCCCCCGTTTGTCAGGCCAACATTAAGGGCTAATTTTGAAAATCTAGCGTGCAGTCAATTTCCTCCGGCCCGAGGGTGAAAGGTAGCGCGGTGACAGGAGGGCTAATTTCACCCTCCTTATTTACCTCTATGCATCATTTCTGAGCGCCGCGCTGACACCCCGACGCCCGCTTTAAAAATGACACCACTGCCACCACACGCCCGGATATTAACGACGACACGCCGCCTGTCTGTGTGTGTGTGTGTGTGTGTGTGTGTGTGTAGCGGAGGCATCGAGGAGAAAAAGGTAAACCTGGCAAATCTATCATTTTAATAACAGCAAGCAAGGTTAATGTAGTTTACCTTACACAGGGGGTGTATAAAGGGCCGTAATCTAGCAGCCAAAACGCCTAGATGCGATTTTAAACAGACACGCTCTGCCCTGCGACACACATGGCTGCTCTGATGGCTGTTTGTTGTGTAGCGCGCAGCAGAAAAATCAAAGTCTTAATGCTATTGTGTGCCCGTAACCATCTGTCAAAGCCACACGGAGATGAGAGCGAGATTACCCAGAATAAACAGGAATGCCGGAGCGTCGGTGAGACCCTGGGGCGAAAAGACAAGACGAAGAATCGAAGAGGGAGGGAAGCGCTTCATGAAGGGACATCAAAGCCATTGTGATTCAAGGACCGTCGGTGTTCGTAACGCCGCCAATCTAACACACAGACACCATGATGACCATGATGATGATGATGGGTATTTTCATCGGTAGAAACTTTTCCCTTTGAGACGCCAGCATTGAGCAGATCCTGAGGCCGTCGCGAGCGTGTGCGAGCAGTTCCTGAGGTGGTGAATCTGTGTAAATTTACCGTGAAGTCTCTGGAAGTGCTATTCAAGTGGGAGGTTTTCCCTTTAAACCCTCATTCGGAGAGGACGCAGTCCAACAAACTGCAGCTGCCGCGAAGAGAACAACACGACAATCTCTCAGAAAACTCCTCTCAAATATTCTTCTCTAATTAACCTGATTCCATGCGCTGCTTCTAGAGGTCGTTTAAACACTTTAATGAGATTAATGAAATCACTAGAGCAGTTATAAACCTGAATGTTCAGTGTTTAGCGTTCAGATCAAATTCTGTCATCCAGAAGTCAAACCTCAACCAAATTATTTTCTTATTTTGTATTTTGTCTTTGTCGTTTCTGGCATGAGTATATCTAAACATTCTTAAATCAAGATACATTTACTGGAGAAGCAAAATGATATGAAGTCTTGTTTTCTGAAAAATATAGTAAAGTATAATTATTGCACATATTGTGTCAGATACTCAAGGAAACAATATGCCTGGGCCATTTCATCAATTTTGTCGTTATTCAGGTAGACGGGGGAAAAACTTGTCAGTTGCATTTTCATTGCATTATGAGTAGTGGTTGGAATGCACAAAATCTAGCTTGTGTTGCATTTGCATTTTTGTACTTGCGTAGAGTATGTTCGAGTACTGTATCATTAGCTCAGCAACGTGCAAATGTCAAAGTCTAATGCGCTTTGTGTGCAGAATGCTGTTTGTATGATGCACTTCTGAGGTTCATTTAAGTAGGGATGCTGAACAATGCTGCCTATATGCAGCCTATGGCAGCTCCTCATGTGTGTGTGTGTGTGTGTGTGTGTGTTTGAGAGTATATTCATGAGCAGTGATGTCAGTGTGTGAGGGACAGCATGTGCCCTGTTTGCTGCTCGACTCCTGTCAGGCTGAAAGCACTTCCTGTGTCGCTGCTCTCTCAGGTCATGTTTGAACTAAATAACCATCAGTCAAACTCTTGCCCTCTCTGCTCCTGCTCTCCGAGAACAGCACCTCTTTTCCTCTGATCTGTCCATCAACTACATACATCCTGGAACCTGATCTACAGTGTGTGAGAACTAAAGTCTCTCCCTCGTCGTGTTTCATGTTCTGTTGCATTTATTACAAAATTGAGAATAGTGTGATAAAAGCACATTCCCTCAAGCAGCAGAGTACTCCCTGTTACGAGCCACACAGCGTTGACTAAAGGTGCTTTTCACTCAAAATATAACTTCTGTCATTGTTTACTCCCCTCGTGTTGCTCCAAACATGTATTTTTAACATGGAAGCAATGCTAATTGCCAGGGAATGCATGAACTGTTTACCTTGAGTCACTTTGTTGACGAATCATTTTTTCACAGATGAAAACAAGAAGATAACTAAATAACAACCAGCTTTAAAAGACAAAAATCTACTGACAATAAAAAACTAGGCAAGGATGGTTTGGGAAGAGATCCAGTCAGAATGACTCCTGCGCTGTCGGTGCGCACATTTGAACTGTAGTGTTGTTGCAAGTCTCGTAAAACGTAAACGTCTGGGAGAAAGAGAAGAGCAGATACATGGGTAAATCTTAAAAAGCGCAACAACACAAAAGACAGCTCCATTCACTCCGGTTTTCTGTGCGCACACACCCGAAGACAACTACGAGTCCTGGAATGAACTCTCTTTCGCTCTTTTTGCTCCTGAAATACATTAAAAAGTATTCATGTAAATGGTCGGTTGTCTTAAGAAAATGTAAACAGTTGTGAGAATATCGGATGTGCATCAGTGCATTGGATCAGTGCATTCGCTCTTAAAGTGACAGCAGCCTAATAAACCTGCTGCCGTCTGTGCTAGGGTTAGGGTAACAAAATATATCTGCTTCAAAAAAGAATAATGTATGCAAGTTGTTATAGAGAATGCATATATCAAGATCATGGAGAAGTGGTTTTATTTAACTTTAAGATAATATTTTTTCACAAGCAGTTAAATCTGTGTCTGTATTGCATGTTCAAATTTTAATGTCATTCATATTATGTTTTCTCCAGGACTATATAATGGGTTTGGAAATTTTAGAGAAATTCATAATTAATGCATTACAACTTTTAGTCGACTAAATTTACTAAAATCTTATGATATTTAGTCGATTAAAACTAGACTAAAATTCAGATGACTAAAATATGACTAAAACTAAATCAAAATTTGCTGTCAAAAAAGAAGATGCATATAAAATGCATATATTTAGAAAAATACGTACTAACCTAGTCTGTTTAACATTATATATCTAATATTTCACCGTTCTCACATTAGCACAGGAACACCAGAGAACATGAGTTTTCTCCGCCGCAGAAATGGCATCAGTAACACACAAGCAGAAGAAGTTCGTCCTACAATTTAGACACTTTACAGCTCAAATATTTAACAGTTTTTGCAAAAATACAAGCCTGACATTTAAACGTCTGGGACGCTGACCTGCAGACACCTCTGGAACTGTAAATGCTATTTTTAGTTGTTTTTACAAACTGAGGTATGTGTTAAATGATTATTGTAGCAATCAACATTATGCTACAAGTGCCGTCTATAGAGTTGTAGTTCTATTGAACTCGGCACATTCCTGCAGAGTGTTTGGGCCCGTCTGAGCGCGCTCAGTCCCACGGCCACATGAGGTCCGCTCTACTGTACAGCGGCCCTTTAATGAGCTGTCCAGATCTGCTTATTAAACTCATTTTATATGATATTCCATTGTAAATAATGGCTGAATTTGGAAACACACCTCTTGGGTACGACATAAAGCAGAATATTTAATCGTACTCCTGCAAATGAAAGGACACATTTTAAATGCGTTTTAATGAGTTTATAGGTTTGTGCGCTCGTGCAGTCCATAATTACTGCATTATTTGGCTGCAGCTTCATGCAGCGACTGACACATCATTCTCGCGGAGACGGGGTCCGGCGACAAACCGCAGGACTGTGACATAAGGGAGAGGAGGTGAAGTTTGAGCTGATGATGATGGGGCAGACAGCTTTGGTTACCTTGACGACACATTTATTTATGGTTGCCTGAGATGCCATGTGGTAATGTTCCATACCTGCTGACGGGGGGGTGATGGGGGGTCTCCTGTTTCAGCCTCAGTTGACAATTAAGACCTGGGTGACTGTAGCCGGGGGTTAATACTGCTCATTAAAAGAACTAGGTCATTAGCAGGGAATCAGGGCTCTTAAGGCAGCACAAAGATGGGGGTGTGTGTGTGTGTGTGTGTGTGTGCGCGCATGGAGTCAAATCTGCATCTCCATGAACATGACTCTTACATTAATTAACCTCCCTTTTCCTGGTTGAGGAAAAAAAATCTGTTATCATATATTCACATGGCTGTACACCAATTAATTGCAAAGAAAAAAGAAGGCAGTTTACCGTCATCCCAGCGGTCGCCCTGTCTGCCTGCGCAGGAGATCCATTATTCCAGGGAAGGAGAGGAGACGTGAAAAAAAAAGGGAGCGAAAGAAAAAAGTCTAATGTGTATGATGAGTAAAATGAGGATCGGGGCCGAGTCAGGGGGGGGGAACGCGGGAATAAAAGCCTCGGAAATGAAAATAAATAATCTTGGCTAATACCTCACCTTAGGAGAGCAGGCGGGGCCGCAGCCAATCAGAGCGCTTTGGAAACACCTTCACCGACGTTACGCACACACACACTCTGACCTTCAGTGCAGAGGCTTAGAGAAGACGGCCGTGATCCGCACACACACACACACACACACACACACACGGCCCTCAGGAGACCAGGGGCCATGTTCCTCACTGAGAAACAACATCAGAGCGTCACACACAGATAGACGACTCGCTCATCTCTGGATGTCAGTGAGAGCTGAGCAGAGACCACACACACACACACACACACACACACAGAGAGAGAGAGAGAGAGAGAGAGAACTAAACTAGAACTAAACATACAATCCAGTGTATTTGTAAAGTCCAGTAGACATCCAGTGTGATGTTCCTGTAAAGCTCAGTGCAGTGTTTGCTGTTCATCCCAGAGCGTTCCTGTAAAGTCCAGTAAAATCTAAACTAGATGCTGAAGAAAACCCCTGCACTGACCTTTACAGAAACACTCAGAGATGGGCACAAATACATCAAAAAGTAATTTGTTACAAACACTTGCTCATCAAATGTATAAAAACAAAACACTGGTGTGAGAAATGTATTTAATTAAAATACAAGTAATTTGAAAATACAAAAATACATACAACATTTACAGGCAATCATTTAAACAAGTGCAAGAGACCATTACAGAGCCAAAATTATACACCAGTTATCACTGTAAAGCTGCTTTGACACAATCTACATTGTAAAAAGCGCTATATAAATAAAGCTGACATTACAGTAAAGATACAACACATTTAGTAACTGTGGAGTTAGATACACATAAAAAAACTTATAAAACAACATATTATCTAACCCTACACATAGACACTAAAAATAGTGATATGTAAGCATTATCCAGGATGAAGTCTCCTGTGTTCATGTGGATACTCAAGACGAGCATTTAGACATCATTTGTCAGGCAGTGCGAGTTATTTTTCACTCCTTATGCGCTTCATAACTCTTTTTAACATCAAGCATGTTTCTTCGTCGCTCTAACGTGTCAAAAACTTTTAGCAGTGCTGCACCACAATATATATCGTCATACTGCCGTGCCCTAAGAAGAGGATTTCACTATTTCACTGACAACAACGAAGATTAGCTGCTAAAAACGCTGATATTTAGCTGCTAAAAAAATAATCTTGTCCATTAAAACAAAAGTAGATAAGTTAGCTAACGTTAACTAGCAAGCTAACGTATCTCGTCATCTAGCAAGTAAATTCACATGTTCTAGAACAGTACAGCTATTTGCTAATTGCTCTATTCTTCTGTCTTATAATGACATTCAGTGAGCCATATCTGATTTACCTTAAAGTGGTGGTTGATTATGATTTGACTTGTTTAACTTTAGTTATTGTTTATGCTCAAACTGCAACATTACACACTATCTGCAAAGTTACGACGCTCAAAGTTCAATGCAAAGGGAGATATTTTCTTTTACAGAAATCGCTTTTTACACAGCTGGTAGGGACTACAACAAGCTTCCTCCTGGGTTGGTGACATCAAAAACCCTAAAATTTACATAAACCCCGCCCCCGAGAACACACAACAAAGGGGGTGGGGCCATGTTGGGCTGCTTTAGAGAAGAGGAAGAGTTGTTGTAGTCGAGTGTTGTTGACATGCCGCCATTTTACGCCGGACTGCTTCACAAACGAGGGTCAATTCAACACAAAAGATGAACATGACGGCACATGCTAGTGGATGAGTTGAATCAACTCCACAGCAACTACATACATTTATCCACTAACCACTCAGAAACGTCTAAAAGTTGTAACTTCTTCCTGAGTCTCTCCATCAGTGTCGACTCCGGTTTGAACAATGTAAGGCTGAACACTGTCGTCATTTTGGCTGCGTGAGATTCTCCAGCTTTGTTGTTGTTGAGCGACCGAAGCGTGAGCTGTTAAAGCTCCGCCCTCTTCTGGAAAGGGGGCGGGAGCAGCAGCTCATTTGCATTTAAAGGGACACACACAAAAACGGCGTGTTTTTGCTCACACCCAAATAGGGGCAAATTTGACAAGCTATAATAAATGATCTGTGGGGTATTTTGAGCTGAAACTTCACAGACACGTTCTGGAGACACCAGAGACTTTTATTACATCTTGTGAAAGGGGCTTTATATTTCAAAAAATGAAAATTCTGTCAAGAAAGAAACTTATACAGGTTTGGAACAACAAGTAAATGATGACAGTTTTCATTTTTGGGTGAACTATCCCTTTAAGACTCATATGGTTAATCTGCCCATGGATCAACAGAACGTGTCATGTGACTTACGTGCATCTAGCCAAAAACTGTCCTATTAACATCGGTTAAGAAAGTTCTTGTGTTATTTAAGAATAAAATGACATATTTAATTAAGTATTTTAAATATTTCAAATACAAAATACAGTCTCTCAAAGTATTTAATTACAAATTACATCCGATTATGTTTTTGTACAGCGAAATACAAATGACAAAATACTTAAAAGTAATTAAATATGTTTTTCAAATACATTTAATTGAAATACTGCCCATCTCTGCATGTTGCTGTTCATTGCATTCCAGAGTGTTTCTGCAGTAGGTTTCATTACATGCATGTGTTTCTCTGAAGTTTGTTTTTGCAGTGTGTTAGTTGTTGTCGTACAGCACATTGCAGTGTGTTTCTGTCAAGCCCGGTGCATTCTGCAAAATCCTGTGCAGGGCTTCCTTGTACAGTTCAGTGTTTCTGTGCAGTGAGTGCATCAGTGTGTTTTTGTCTCTTTAACTCCTGTTTGTAATTTGACTCTTTGACCTTCTGATTCAGATCAAAGCTCAGCCGTCTGTCCAACTGCTCTCGTCTCACTCGCTGCTCCAGTTTGACTCTGTCGCGTGACCTTGTTCAGGGAGAGATAATTGGCTTCTTCCGATTAAAATTCAGCAAATCACTCCAAAGAAATATTTTTCCCCTTTATTTATTATCTCTGTTCTACCAGATGAGTTTCAATGTCCGTGTCATTATCTGAGGACGCACCTCTGGAGGACTATTGATGGATCAGTTATAATGTTTACCAATAATTATTCAATGGAGGGAGTTTATGGCACAGAAGTGACTGGATTTGTAAGATCACAGACCCAGTAATGCTAAACCTTCCTCAAACACACAAACCACATAATATTTTTTCTCCTAGTTCTCCTCAGTTCTCTTCCAGGAGCTTTATAGATTTAAGCACTGATTTTTCATCCACGTGTAATTCTCCTGTAGCACAACAAAGAGCGATCCAAACTTAAATGACATAATACGTCAGATAGGCTCATTTTGTCATGCATATTTAATGTGTTATCAGTTTCCTGAGGTAAGAGCCAAATCGAGACATGCAAGTCTCCGCTTTCTAAGGACTGTAAAAAGTATCTAAGGGTTTTTCTTCTTTCATCTGTTTAGTTAATACTTGATTAAGATCGACGTATCCCCTGATCATGCTTTATTTCTGTCGTATTGTTTTTATGAGTACAAATATGATGAAATTCTCTCCAAAATTGAAGTAATACTCTACTGTAGTCCACTTTTACCTCACAGGAACTTTTCGCAGTGAAGTCTGTTGGTGAATTTTGTTTACTCTCTCTATAATGAATAAAAACTCTGCAACTATCTGTGGAATAATCACAGGCTGCTGTAACTCGTCTGTAATAACCAGCGCTCTGAGTGTGTGTGTGTGTGTTTAACGAGCTACAGGAGAGACTAAAATAAGGGATTTGCTCAATTAAGCAATAGCGAGTGAGCTGAGAGACACCTGTGTGTACAGGAAGCTGTTTCTCTCTCTCTCTGTGTGTGTCTGTGCAGAAATCACGGCTGATTACCTTCACGAGTGCATCTCTTCCCCTACCTGTGCTGCTCGCTGACACACGCTCACAAACACCTCATTAACTCATCACTGTCTGGGAAATAACACACGCGTGTTTACAGACTGTGTGACTGTTCTAATGTGGGCAGAAAAACACAGATCAGGGTTTGTCAGGACATCAGGGAGAGGGAGGAAGAGACCGCCTGAAACAGACAGGGAAAGAGCACTGCATTAGAGGAGGCTGAGAGTGTCAGAAATTACCTCTTTAATGAAGAAACGATATTCATCCCACTGGAAATGATTTACCTTTAGGACGGCCCGTGATGATAAATTCCAGTGGGGTATTTTGGTTCTGCTCTTGCATTTTAAATAGACCATTTGGGGCATTTTTGTCTCTTTTGGTGGCATTTTCCCCCCGAGGCCTGGGTTATTTCGAACCTTGGTCCTCACATTTACATTTATGCGTTTGGCAAAGCATCTCACATACAGTACATGTGATCAGTTCATGTGTTCCCTGGGAATCAAACCCATGACCTTGGGGTTGATAGAGCCATCCATTACTGTTTGAGCTACAGAAACGCTGTGAAAAACATGTGAACATTGAGAGAAACAAAGATAGGAATCTGGCATTAAACAGTTTTTTTAGCAATCTTTGAATAGTAGAACAATTAGGAAACACGCACAAAAAAAAAGTAAAAGGTAGCATATATTATATAATTTTATAACATTTAAAACCCATGTGACAACCTGCCCCAACATTTATGTAAGTTCAGTGTTTCAGTTCAAATCTAACTTCATTATATTGTGACGCATAATGTTTGAAATGTATGTCATTGTGGCTTAATCATGTTGTGAATAATAATTTAAAAAAAAACATTTTTAGTTATTTTTGTGTACTTTAAGTACAGCTTCCCTGTGTGACAACTAGCCCCAGTCTCCCATACACCACAAAAAGGAGTGAGATAATGTGAAAAATATATTTAAAATGATTAATTACTATTGCAGAAAATGATGTATAACCCGGCTGAATGATTATTCTTGTGCACGGCCGGCAGAAAAAGAGACACGCACTGAAGTATTAGTGCGTTAAACATATTAAATGGCAGAAATCCAGAAAAATGAGTAGGAAACCTCTCAATGGAGCACAAAATAAAGGAAAACTCCAGAAGAGAGAGCTGGAACAAACATAATATAACATGGTTAAATTGTCAGTTTTTTATTGTAGAGGTTAGTGCAGCAGCTGGAGATATGAAAACATTTATTTAAAATAACTTTTTTTTAAGCATTTTCTCCAATATATTTACTACAGATGGACGTAAAGGTCTTGTACATAGTGGGAATGACCCATTTAATCCTTTCATTAAAATCCCAGATAATGGTGGATTATGTGGAAATAATAAACAGTTGTGAGACTGCTGTATATTTTTCAGTCATTATCAGCCTGATATCTGCCATCCACCTTTCCTCCATGTCTTCCCTCACAGCTCCTGTCACGAGCGATGAAGACTCCCATGCCTTTGGATGTTTTTTGAATGTCTACTAGAAGAAAGTTGGAGTGCCGTGCATCCTCTTAAGACCAAGTGTCTGTGTGAAGTCAGAAAACATCAATGGCGAGTTCAAGAATTTTCAGGACTGTGAAGTCAAACCCGCTCATAGTACGGCAGCGATGGCGCATCCAATCAAAAGACTTGAATTCTATTTGGCTCGTTTCAAGGGATCGTGATGAAGGTCTCATTGAAGTGGACGGATCGGGGAAAGCGCACTTTCATGACAATGTCTTCGGCGGGACTTTTCCATGTGAGCAGGTACGCAGAGTCTCACGCGCCGAGTCTGTTTCAAATGTAGAACGAGAGGGAGCGAGTGCTCTCAGAAGCAGAATCTTAGAGGAGATTGAAATAATGGCTCTCAGCTTTTAAAGGGAAGAGCTCATTTTAGGTTAATACGGTAAGCCTGTTGGACCCAATTACTGAAGGTGCTTTTCCATTGTCATCTGGTATTTCTCCTTGAGCAGATTAGCCGTCAGCACAAAAACTCACAGTATCCAGGATTTGGTTCTTTTCTCTGATCTGGCTAAAATGAAGCACTTTCCAGAGAAAAGAGGAGCAAACCGACCCAGTGCAGTGGTTTCATTAGAGTTTGCCGACTGAAATCTGTTGTATAACAGACATAGTAGCTGTGCTTCCATCCGCCTATTTTGATGTGCATTTTGGAATGTCGCATGAAAAATGGATGGAAATGCCAAGATGCACATAAATGTGCATTAAAAAAATTATGCGCTCAATTAAGGTAGGATAAGAAGACATGCACATAAACTACGACGGAAACACATTGACCAAATAAATCCCTCGATGTGCACCAACAAACCCATGTGACTCTACCTCAGCAGAGGATGTGATTGGATAACTGGACTAACCAGCGGACCAATCGCAGCATCTCAAATGTTGGTGTGGTGGTTCTGAAACACCCGAGTCAAAGTCTGTGCTCAGAATGACTTGGTTTAATTACATGACGATTTTGTTCTCTTGAACACACGCTGCTTTATTCGCAATTTTGTGCATAAGTTAAATTCACAACTTCGCATGGAAACACAGCTAGTGCAATGATTGAATCCTGGGCACTGAATTAGTTTGTGTTTCAAACTACAGTCTGATTTTAGCACTTCTCAACTAGTTTTGTTTCAAGATGCAGATTTTACATTGGACATGAAGTGGCTCCCGAACACAGTATCAAAAGTAATGCACTGAAATGTGTTTATTATTGCGTTCTAAATGTCTCTTGACTTTTAATGGTTCAGTTTGGCTCAGCCGTTTTCATCCTCTGACCGTAAGTGAATCCGTACTCTCCTAAAAATAAAGTTTCCAAAAGGGAGTTTTCACGTTGATTCCATAGAAGAACCATTTTAGGTTCCGTAAAAAAAAAATCAGTGAACAATTCCCTGAAAGAGCCAAGTGTGAAGATCGTTTTATGATCTAAAGAACAGTTTTCACCATCGAGGTTACACAAATGTATAAGGTTCTTCATGGAACTATAGATGCCAATAAAGTACGTTTATTTTTATTTAATGTCATGTGGGTCAAATTTTCTTCAATTGTGTGTAGTTTTGAAGATGATGGCACAACCTGCCCATGTTGGCATCTGTCTAATCTGACTAGATTCTACCTGGATGACCTTTGACATCAACAACTAAAGATACTAAAGTGTTTCCCCCTCCCTTTTAAAAGTTGATGAGTATATTTATATCCTTGCAAGGCATTTAGCATCGTTTTTTCCCCTGCTTGCATCCCACTAGTTGAGAAGCGCTGATCTAAAACATCAGAAAATCCATTAGTGATGAGACTGATGTTGGCCTGTTTATGTAGTCAGTTTTTTGAGATATAAATGTGTAAAAGTCCTATTTGTGGTCTTGAAAGTATCCGCACCTTTCCTGGCAGGTTCCTTACTCTCACCGTTCCGCAGTTCCCTTTCTCCTCAGCTCGTCTATCTCTCTGTTTTCCTCTGCGCTCAGCACTTCCTGCGAACCGTCACCTAGCCCCGACCGCAACACATTTCTCTTTGTTACCGTCTCTGCCGCGCTCTCCGCCCCTCCTTTCTCGACAAACTGCCTGGAGTGTGCATCGTTCACGGGTCATTACTTTTCAAAGAAATTTAAGCACGGAATGCCATTTAATTTTTCCGAATGTATTCCGTCATTAGAGATCTTAGCTGTCAGAGTGATACCATTTTTGGTGTGATGTGTTTGTTGCCTCATTTCTTTTAATTTTACCTCCATTAGCTTAATTCTTTTTTAATATTTTCATCTAACGAACTTTACAGTTCATTTTGTTTGAGTGTGTGCTAAGCGAGTTTTATGAAGCAGGCAGTTGGCTTTTCCCATTTGTGGGGCGGCAGCGAAGGCGCCCGGTGCTTCTGTCAGCTTATTTTTGGCACCTTAGCTTGCGGTTCTGCTTCTGTGCCTTGATTATACAAGCAAACAACTGCATGAAGTTCATTAAAAATAAGCAGCAGCTAATTAACCTGAACTTCAGACAAACCGCCACTGTCATCCAAGATCAGTTTGGACCATATTGAATTGTTAAAGATTTGCACACCCCCCCCCTCACACACACACACACATGCATACGCGTTTGCAAACTCTTTGTCTTGATGTCTTTACTGAAGCCAGCGACGCAGCCGTGAACGCTCGCAGTGTGGGCAGCGCTGATTAGCTTAGCTGGGCGTGCTAGCGGCACTTTTCCCCCGCCGTGTTTATCTCTGCTGAGCTGATGGACCGCTGCGGTGTAATGGTGTGTTCAAGCGTCTCGGCCTCATAAAGGTTGTTTTGTACCCTTCTGTTGAGAGGTATCGACATTTACATGCCGCATGTTTGACATTTCTCCCGGGCCTCGGCGTCCATCTCGACTCACCGAACGAGAGCGTGCATTTGATGTGGCCTTGACTCGCCAATGAAGTCTATCTAAAACGCTCCTGTGTTTACCCAGAGGTCGAGAGATACTCCATTAGCGAAACCCTCAAGCCTTTTGTTCATGTAATTTGCTTAATTACTTCGTATCAGCAGACATTGGAGATATGTTTCACCGTTCAGATCCTCAGGGAGCGTTCTGTCCGTATTTATTTTATTATCTATCTTTCGTTATCATATTTTAACCATTCTCCATCTCACGTGTCCAGCGGTATTAGCAGCTTGAGAGAGAGAGAGAAAAATGGAGGGAAAGGAATTAGCGGGGAGTGAATTAAAATTTCCCCCAAAACAGCAGCGATCAGAGCAAGCAGGTGACAGAACACACACATAAACACACATTCACACACATGTGGGGCAAATGAGAGGGAAATGGAGAAGGCCGTTGGGGAGACGGCAGCAGAGTCAAGCTATTGGATTACTGTCCCCAGTGAATCACTCCTCAACAATCCCTGTCTCTCTCTCTCTCTCTGGTTAATTACTGGGATTTTGGGTTGTTCCTCCATGGGGCTTGTGACTGTGTTTGTCTGCAGGGTGGGTTTAGGGAGGTCTCGACACCCTCCTCTCACTCCTATATGATCTCTGTCTCCGTTATATTCCTTCTGAGACTGTTTGGGGTCACAGGGCCAAACTCAGATTGAATTCTCTTCACCTTGAGTCTCAGACATAAACACACACTGTTCACAGACTGTTTGATGTGTACTAGAGACGGTGTGCACATGGGTTACACTTTATTTCAATGGTCCTCTTTAGACATTCTACTAACTACTAACTCTCATCAGACTGTTAATTTAGGGTTAGGTGTTGGGGTTCAGGTTAGTAGAATAAGTTGACATGTAGTTGCAAAGTTACTTATAGTTAGGAAGATGTATAAAGCGGATCATCGTTCCCTAGAACAGTCCACCAGGAAGTTAGTCATTTGCCAAGTTTGCCAGGTTCATTCGGAAACGCTCAAGTCACACCAACTCACTAATTCAAACACACCTCAACACACACAAAAAACTCTGAAACCACACTAAATCAAAACACTACCCAGATCACACCCACCCAAGCCACACCCACATAAACTCTCATCAAGCCACACCCACTTAAACTCTCATCAAGCCACACCCACTTAAAACTTCTCAAACCAACCCACTCACACATACTCAGACACACCTTAAACCACACCCACACAAAAAATGCATCAAGCCTACCCAATCAAAATGCTCAAACCACAATAATTTAAATACTGATCAGGCCACACCCATTCAAAACTACAACTGTTCACAGAATGGATCTGCTGGTAAGGTGTCGGAAGAGCAGTAGCATATTCAGCTGCTGCACAGATTTGTGTTGTGTTTTGTTTAATTTCAAGGTGCTTCACACAAACACTCAGTCACTGTGACACACGTCACATCTAAAGTAATGCGAGATGCCAATAAAGTAACGTTATTATGCGTTACAGCCCAGGTTGTAAATTATGATGAAATTTCACATCTCCTCCCGTTAATGCAGACGTATATTGAGCTAATTCAAGACAGAATAAAAATGACTGTTATTATCTTCGAATAAAAGTTGGGCTGACGCTATGTGAGACATCTCATAATTATCAGGACCCTCATATCCATTTAACCGGCGCTGATATGAAGGAAAGCAGCCGCTGAATGACAGTGAGTTCATTTAGAAAGACCATCAGCTAAATGACACTCATGCGACGATCAGTAACCTGCCAGCGTGTCCCTGCGGAGGGATGACAGGTGCTCGCCTGGAACATTAAAGCGCACGCTAGGACGCACGTGTGCTTAACAGGAGCGATATGATCGCACACTCTCGTGTGTAATGGCTTCTCGTTTTCAATGCATAATATCACTTAGCGCCATATCGATAATAATAGTGAGGTTTCAGAGCCGGTTTGGGGAGGCTTTCGCCATTATGAATTCTCAAATTCTACAATAATGGTGGATTTTCAGAGTCAATTTACAAGTTCTTCTACCACAGAGGACTGAGTGTTATGCTATTAGATATTATTTCTGCTGCTACAGTGTTTGGTACTATACAGACGCTCAGTACTGGATAGGAACAGATTGAATCTAGTCTTTGAGGCGGCTATAGAAAGAAGCTACAAGTTAGTGTGTATTTAGCTTTATTTAATTTATATATTTATTTAAATTGTGTTTAATTACCAAATTCACCAAACAGAGAAGCTCAGCAGGGACTGTTCACTCCTACACGTTGCATGAAATGCAACTGAGTTTCCCTACGCTCAGTTCAAACTACATTTGTGTGTATTTAAAAAAGTTTGCAATAAACTTCAAATATGTTGTTTTTATACTTGTAACCAAAAACTATAAAGTCAGTATAATTGCATGTTTGGTCGAAATTGAGGTGTAGCAAAAGAGAAAACAGAGCTGAAGGTGCGTTGCATGCCATGTCGTAATTACGGGATTTCAACTTGTAAGCTGGGAATTTTC
Source organism: Elopichthys bambusa (assembly GCA_037101425.1). Lineage (NCBI taxonomy): Eukaryota > Metazoa > Chordata > Actinopteri > Cypriniformes > Xenocyprididae > Elopichthys > Elopichthys bambusa. The sequence continues at coordinate 34,704,462 of CM074440.1, read as the reverse complement.
TGAGAGATCCTACTTGTACCACGTGATCACTGTACCACCTAGGGCCGTCCCAAGAACGATGCGATATGGAAGAAGTCGGTTTCGCAATCGCTTTCCGAGGGAATCGGGGGTTCCCCCTCGGTCCATTCGTGATCACTTTTCCGAGGGACTCTCTGGGTCTGCCCCCTAAAGCGTGGGGCCTAGTGTGGTCACACCAGTTGCACCGCCTTAAGGACTGCCCTGGTACCACCAGTCTTTGGACATCACGTGTTGTCATCTCGACATGGCGTGAACGCAGCATGTGATCAGAATCCGATCAATCAAAATTCAATCAAAAATGTTTTGACTGTTGACATAGTTGCTGCATTCTGCCTTTGTAGGATAAAAGCTTTATAGTGATTAAAAACAGTAACAAAATACATATTCACAGACATACATACTGTATAACCTAAGCAAAAGCAGAGTAACAATTAAAAATGGAAAATATTGTTCTTGTAGCTCAGCTGGTAAATCATGGCGCTGGCAACGGCAGGGTTGTGGGTTCGATTCCCAGTAATCGTATATACTGATAAAATGTGGCCTACACCTTTAAGATGCTTTGTATAAAAGCATCCGCCAAATGCATAAGCGTATGTTTCTCATCCTAATAGAGAAAAATGAGAGTGAGATGTTTAAAAAAGAAAAAAAGACGCATCATTTGGAGGGCGTCTGACAGTACAGTATGACGCCGTATAAACCCTAAACATGTTGTTTTAATAATACAATAACGTGTGCATTACAATAAGCAATTTTAATTCCATCTGCTAAGTATGACAACATTAGCATATCCATTTAATTAGCGGTGCGTGTTAAAGTCGTCCCGCGTTAATCACCTTCCTGAATGTGCCTCTGTCTCTCTCACGGCAACTTTCTCTTTTATTTTTATCTAACGAGATGTTTTTCTCTCTTCTGATGCAGAATAAAGGTGTTTGTTATGACGGTTATATTTCTGTTCTCAGTTCAGTAATCATCCGCGCCGTGTCTGCATGAACTGTGATTTCACTAAACAAAATCATCGGCTAAATCTATTCAAACACTCACATTAATGGGCTGGATTTGAATGGATTTTCATATTAAGGCTCATAGATTCTGTCAGCAATTTATTAATTGCAACAGAGGCATCATTGTTTGCCATTTTGACACCGCCTCAATTAGAGCACTATTTAGAGTTAATTAGATTATTCTGAAAGAAATGAGATTTATTGTCCGAAAAGAAACAACATGAAAGTTCATCTTACAAAAGAGCGGCAGTGATACTCGCAATAAAATCCCATTGCATGCTCTTCATCTTTCTTTCTGCTGTTTCTCTCTCTCTCTCTCTCTCTCTCACAGACACACACACACACACACACACACACACACTGAGTGTGTCTCTTATCTTTAGTATAAATGCATGTGAAATGAATACGGCTCTTGAAAATGGAAGCTGCTTCACTTCAGTAAATGTGTCTTTAGAGATGAATGACAATCTTATTTGATGCCTCTTTGGAGGAGTGGAAACTTCTCATTTAAGTATTTAATGTAGGAAAAAGTGAATGCAATGTTCTTTTTCTACAGTTTTTTTTTTTTTTTGTGCAATTCATGCAAAAAAATAGCAGAAGTTTCTGGGTGATGTTACTCATATTTGCAAGAATTTGTACCTGAAAGGTACACATACATTTTTAGTACATTTTGGATAGACACTGAAACTGTAAACATACTGTCAGCATCTATAACACATTTCAAGTAAATGAGGTAAATCTGTTTAATACCAATAGATTATTTCATTCATCTTATTTGTTATACATGCAATGAAAACCAGCTTATGAAACAAATACTCGATGAACTTCAAATATTTGTACGTGTCTAAAAATGATTTTGGATGCTGCCAATATGTAGATATTTTAGGCAATATCCTACAAACGAACATGTGATTGAACGAGAATGAATAAGATCATGTGTAAATCTGTGTGAAGTTCTACTGTGTAAACTTTGTCTTTGTGTCCGTGTAAAGTCTGATCTCGGTTAAACAGTGACGGGGTCTTCACCTCTCAATCCATTAAGCTTCACCTGAAACACGGCGTTTCTCCATCGGAGTCTCGCTGCCCTCCTGCAGTTTATTCAATAATACATGAGGACTCATGAATTATTCCTCCAGCTGGATTACAGGTTATTAGAACTAAAAGACATGCATGTTTTGCAGGGAATTAGTAATGTGTGTTTGGTTTAAAAGGGTAAAAAGAGCTTGTCCTGAAAGCAGCAAGCAATCAAACTTTGATGTGAAATATCACCGCAGGTCTCTCACTTCCTCTTTCAGCACATAACATTTGCTCAGATCTCTTCTAGGTCCATCTGTGGAGTTTAAAAGGGTTATTACTATGATAAACGCATGCATTTCCTTTTTTAAATTGTGCATTTTTTCCCCTCCCATATGAGCTATTGGCTTTTTAACACATCACACCAAAATGTTAGTAACATTCTTACATCATTTGATAAATTATTTTTCATGAGAAACTAGAATTATTAAATATAGCTACTGTAAAATATTTACAAGGCACAGCCTATATTGTGTTTGACAAGACAAAATATAGTATGTGTGTATACAATATATGACATTTTGCTTTCAAACCTTTCATATTTTGCGTCGTTCAAACAAATGAAAAAAGATAAACACCATTACAACAACATTGATATGTTTGACATACATCGACTCAAATATCAACACATTTCCTGGAGCTCGTACTAGTAACGTCTAGAGCAGCAGATCTCGGCTGGTTTTGATTCAGGACTTTACAGTGGCGACCAAAACTAATTTTAGGGGTCACGACCCACTGGTTGAGAAGAGATTAATGACGTACTCCATGTTTCTGCTAACATTAAAACAGAACAACAATTCCCTCTAGTTATCTCTCGGTTCCTCAACACATCTGTGTCCACCCACAGAAGAATCTCAGGGAAACGCTTCATCTCTCTCTGCTGTGTGTCGGGTGGGTGTTTCTACTGTCTGTTAGTTACTCATTAGATTTTTCTCCTTCAAATAAGTGACACACTTTTTCACAGGCCCCGTTCGTCTCATCCATTCCTCATTTCTACACTTCTGTGTTTTTCATTTGGATTCTCACCGGCCACAAACCCAGAGGAGCTGGAGAAGTGCTCGCTGCCACCAAGAGAGGCTGTTTTACATTAAAAATGCTTTTGAGCTGAGGTAACATCATGCTTTAATAATGTACAACACCAGACTGCACGGAGCAAAATACATTTTTAATTACTAAAGTGACTAATATCTAAGGTTCTGCTTTGAGGTTTTTGTTTCATTAAATATTCACGTGTTATTTTTTATTCAAACTCATGCATCTGAGCCGCACACCTGGAGATTTTCTGCACACACTGCCACATTTACACACGTGCTAAACACGCAACACACCTCTCAGGACCGGCGACACAGATAAACACCGAGACCTGCTCGAGGAGCTCCGCTGTCGTTGACTCTTCGCCGTCCACAATCCCCTGAAACAAGAAATCAGCTAAACGCATGACAGGAAACCCTCAGTAACGTGTTCTACCTCCTGATATCATGTTCACGTGAGCCGTGAGCCGCTCATCAAGGTGCCATTTCAGCTTAAAAGATGTCTTGCTCAAACGTCTGAGCAGAGAAATGAAAGCGCTTCGTGCCTCGATGTTCTTATTACCTTCAAAGAGAACAAAGAGTCGTCTGTGAACCTGGAGCAGGTGAAGAAGATTAAACACGCTTAATCTCTAATATTGGGATGATTAGCGTAAAGTGAATTCCTGGTTTTGAAGGGGCCGGGATTAGACATGGAAACTCTTGCTGTAGGGGAGATTAGAGCTGCTCTCATTTTGCCCCACATATGAATCCCAGACCTGTGCGACTCAGGCCGGATCTGACGTATTTCCACAGAAAGCCCCTGAAGCACTGGAGACATTCATTTTGCCTGTCAGTTTTTGATCTTAAAACATACGCACATTTAACGGATATAAACATAAGCATTCAGGCACTGCATTCTCAATCCGATTGAGAAAATGGTGTTTTTTAAGTGTTTACATGCTTATTTTTCTCTTATTGATCAGATTTTGTTCAGGTCTACTTCCAATCCTATCAAAATGTGGTTGCAGGTGTTTTTCAGTCCAATTGAGCATCAATCCCATTACTGCCATTACATGTAAACGTAGCTATTGTACTATATATTATAATTATTTAGTTTTATTCACTCTCAAATCATCATGTTCAAACTTGTTTAGATAAATTGTGAGAATGTGACGCGTGCACAAATGTTTGGGTTTGTGTTTTTGAAATAAATATAATAAAATAGTCAAAAATTGTTCTTCTCAGTATTTTTGTCTTGTTTTCCAAGACAAGTATCTAAACATTCATAAATCGAGATACATTTACTGGAGAAGCAAAATGCCTGAAGATCAGAAGAAAAAATTTGTCAAAATTAAATTAGTTTTTGCCTAAAAACAAGAACAAATGTCTGCCAATGGGGTCAAAAAAAAAAAAAAAAAAAACTTAATTCAAAGGAAAAACTATTATTTTTCTGACCCCTTTAGCAGATATTTTTAATTGTTTCTAAGAAATAACACATTTAATTTTGACACATTTTTGTTCTTATCTTCAGTCATTTTGCTTCTCTGTTTAGATGTTCATAAAATGTTCATTCATTGCATCATTAACATCATTTATACACAGTTTCCACACCTTTGTTCCTGTATTCAAGTCAAATCCAACTTTAAGACAGGAGAAATAACGCTTTACAATGAGTTCCCATTTGTTTATATTAGTTAATGCATTAACTAACACTAATTAACAATAAGCAATACATTTGTTACAGTACTTATCTTACTGTAACTCTTAAAGGGGACCTATAACGCTCTTTCACAAGATGTAATAAAAGTCTCTGGTGTCTCCAGAACGTGTCTGTGAAGTTTCAGCTCAAAATACCCCACAGATCATTTATTATAGCTTGTCAAATTTGCCCCTATTTGGGTGTGAGCAAAAACACGCCGTTTTTGTGTGTGTCCCTTTAAATGCAAATGAGCTGCTGCTCCCGGCCCCCTTTCCAGAAGAGGGCGGAGCTTTAACGGCTCACGCTTCGGTCGCTCAACAACAACAAAGCTGGAGAATCTCACGCAGCCAAAATGACGAAAGTGTTCAGCCTTACATTGTTCAAACCGGAGTCGACACTGATGGAGAGACTCAGGAAGAAGTTACAACTTTTAGACGTTTCTGAATGGTTAGTGGATAAATGTATGTAGTTGCTGTGGAGTTGATTCAACTCATCCACTAGCATGTGCCGTCATGTTCATCTTTTGTGTTGAATTGAGCCTCGTTTGTGAAGCAGTCCGGCGTAAAATGGCGACATGTCAACAACACTCGACTACAACAACTCTTCCTCTTCTCTAAAGCAGCCCAACATGGCCCCGCCCCCTTTGTTGTGTGTTCTCGGGGGCGGGGTTTATGTAAATCTTATGGATCCAGGAAGAGGCTCGTTGTAGTCCCTACCAGCCGTTTGTTGTAGTCCTTAAACAGAGGATTCTGTAAAAGAAAATATCTCTCTTTGCACTGAACTTTGAGCGTCGTAACTTTGCAGATGTTGTTTATGATCAAACAGCAACATTACACACTAACTAAAGTTAACAAAGTGAAATCATAATCGATGACCCATTTAACTAACTCTAACACTTAATCTTTGTTCGAGTTAGTTAATAAAAACACAAGTGTTACTGAAGCAGTTGTAAAGAGGTAAAGATGTGTTTCTCACCTGTCAGTTGATCAGATGCAGTATTGGAATAGTTCTGAGTATCGGAGCGTTCTCGTCTTACTCTCTACCCGGCCTAACAAACAGAATAAGTGTGTTACATGGATCCGGTCCGAATGAGTTTTAAATGAGAATCGCCTGAAAGATCATTATCTAATAATCAATTATGTATCTTACTATCCCCTGTGTGTGGATGGACAAATTAAAAGAGTGATCTGAGCTTCATATGAACATACCAGGAGATTTCTAGTAAAACTTTGATCTGTCCGTTCAGAACCTGCTCACTCACAGACACACAAAACTAGTATTCAAACTTCATATAATCATGCTGAAATAATGACTGCATTGAATTACAGTCTCTTTAAAGGCTCTCCAATTAACTGCTATAAATAACAATGTTTTGCTTTTGAGGGCAGCACCATGAATCCAGAGAACGAACACAAGCGCCTCTCTCGAAACCTTCACCTCGCTGGCGTAATGAGAGTGTGAAACAATGTTTACGGCCGTCCTTGAACTCCAGTCAGTGTCGTGTGATTTTCATTAAAGGTGACAAGAACATAAACGAGTCCAGATGAGTTTGAGTCTTGTTTAGGGACCACCAACTTCGTCAGTCTCTCGTTAATAAAGCAGGCGTTCCAGCGAATGTGGCGAGAGTCTTTGAGGAGAAGAGC
>CM074440.1:34588017-34690517 GCA_037101425.1 Elopichthys bambusa | reverse complement strand
ACGTACCTGAGCTGTTCAGATCTGAGCTCACGGAGGGGGAGACGCTGACATATGGCAGCCCTCGCTCTCTCTTTCTCTCTCTCTCTCTCTCTCTCTGCGGCGGCGGGGGTTTTTTCACCATGTCCAATCACATTTCCAATTGCCTCAACAACTTGAAGCACACACACGAGTGAAAAAACTGATTTCTGGAGCTCTCAAGATCTGGGCTCAAGATGAGTGTCCCTCTCTCTCTGTCTCTCTCTCTGCTGGAGCTCCTCCACTCGAGAGCCAGTGATTAAAATGTGACCCTTGACTGGGGGAGGTTTGGGGGGTGGATGGCACGTCGAGGATCTCATTAGCATCGCCCCGCTATTGACACTCGGAGCAAGGCCGGAAAAAGTTGGTGTAAGGAGTAAATATGTGGTTTGTTTTTTGCCGGCTGTCTTTGTGGAGGAGCTCTTGTGAACTGAGAGCCTCTTCTTTACCGCCGTCGCGACGAGACGGGCATAAAACACCTTCTTTCTTCATGCTAATTTATTAAAGTGCCAGGGGTTACGAACGTCTATTCAAATGTGATCACCTACAGTCATAATTGAGAGATTAAAATGCAAAAAGAGCTGCGTTTGGGATAAACGGAAGCGCGTGTGTCTGGCAGGTGCGAGTCACTTCACCTCAAACGCAGAAGCTTGTTTCTCCTCCAGTAACCCAGAGCTCTCAGATGCCACTTCCACCAGAGGAGCCCCAAGACATGTGGAGGGTTCTCTTCAAAGCGGCTGGGATTATATCCGCGCGCACAGTGTCCTGAGGGAAACCTTTGAAGGAAACGTGGAGCCGTGACGCTGCCGGCCACCGCAGGACTGTTTTGTTTGTTTGTCTAAACCCATTTCACACAGACGGTTTGTCATCGAGCTGGTGGGTCTCGAGCAAACGCTGCGGACGGGAGAACCCACAACAAGATCTGCCGTATAATCACAAACCCCCTCGACTCGATACTGAATGTGTAATAACATCTATGAGGAACAAAGGTCATGAGACATTTTATTCAGCAAAGATGCATTAAAATGATATTTATAATGTTATTTCAAATAAATTCTGTTCTTCTGAACTTTCTATTCATCAAAGAATCCTGAAACATAAAATGTATGACGGTTTCAGCATTGATAATAATAAGAAATGTTATTATGAGAATGATTTCTGAAGGATCATGTGACACTGAAGACTGGAGTAATGATGAGCTTTGATCACAGGAATAAATTACACTTTACTATATATTCACATAGAAAACAGATGTTTTACACTGGAATAATATTTCACTGTTTTACTGTATTTTTGATCAAATAAATGCAGCTTTGGTGAGCAGAAGAGACAAAAACATTACAAAGTTTCTCACAAAAATATTAAAAATCTTACTGACCCCAAACCTATGTTTTTGAATATTTATATTTTGTATATTTTAAAAATGCAAACTTTAAGAAGGTCACATCAGCTTTCAGCAACAAAACTCTTATTCAGGTCACATGATCTGTCACATGTTTGTGGCGTCTCCCGACACATTCGATCTGCTAAAGCAGAAACAGGATTTTCTCCTTGTCCTGAGAGTTCAGACGCAAGTTCAAGACATCTGAGTTTCATTTCCATCCTCCTGAAGAGACGAGCTGTTTACCCAATAACGCGTTTTATTCTGGGTTTTTGTTCTCAGAACAGCGTTTGACTTCCATCAGCCACAATAAAGGATGAGACGGTCTCTGACCCGGAGAGAGCAGCCCGTGATTTCACCAGATGAGGAGTGACACGGGGTTCAGAGGTTAATTTGTGTAACAGCGGAATTTGCATACAAATGACAAATGACAGAATTTTCCTCGCATCCCCCCCCCCACTTGCCAAACTTTCAATGTCAAACACATGAAGAGCGCCGTCGACTCCCGCTGCCTCGGCAGAAACGCCGCGTCCTCAGAAGTTGGGGCACCTTGTTTCACATTAATCTCAAGCGCAGGTCAGCGACTTCATTTGCTAAACTTTATCACTGTTTTTGTCCTGCTCTCGCTCTCTTTGTAGCGTTTTGAACAGTGTTCTCATTGCCTCTCTACAGACAGAGAGGATAAGCGTTTTAAAGACCACAAAGACTCTGTTCTTTTTGCTCTGAAGCCATAAATGAATTACTGTGGGTGGAAATATATCCAGCGCCGCAGAATTCAGCCTCTCTCAACACACCATAACTTCTTAAGAGATTTCCGCCCAAACCAGCTCTCCAGTTCTCCCTTGGTGTGATTGGATTGATTGTTTTTCTAATCCAGGGAAAATTACTCGCTAAAAGGGTCATATAATCACCGGCAAATGTGTGGCAGGCGAAACTCGAAGTGACTTTGTTCCTTCGTTCATATTTGTGTGCGTGTGTGAACTCACTTTTCTCATTTTCTGCTGTTTTATTGTCTCGCAGTTCCGCAGTAAAGCACTAAACCGACGGGCCGCTGAAAGGAACGGATCGAGAACATCAGGGTTGGTTCTCCACCTTTAGGACGAGAAAACAGGTGAAAGATCCCACTGAAGCCACATCGACACAACAGAAGATCACTGACAAAACACCTAGAACGTCTGTTTTTTGTAAACTTTAGCTTGGAAATGTAACATTAACCTTTGAGAATCTCCATGTGACAGAATGTTCAGCATTCCAAAAGTAACAAACAGTGATGATGTAACTGAATTCCCATCCATTTGCATACTGAATTGTGACTGGTCTTTTCTTTCTTGCAGTTATTCATCCATCAATACCCGCCTTTAGTGACTGTGATCTTGTGTTCAAACCACGAGATGGACCATCATTTATATGTGCATTAATACTGTTGCTGATGGCGTAATAACAGGCTAAGATTTTACAAAATGCAAAAGAGATTTGCAGCTTGATTGAATTCCTTTCGTTATATTCACTTAAATCTGTGAAATTTTGGGTGGGACTACATTGTCAGTCACACAGACGGAGGCAGGCAGGTAAGTGATAAACAAGCTAAACAGAGGCACGGAAACTGGCAGGTGAGTATAGCAAACAAGCACGTTGGACTTAGCTGAAGCAGTAATGGCTAATGTCTCTTTGCAGGTATGGAGCGAAGCTGATGGGAGAACTGACGAAGGAACGACAGTGGATCTGGAAGACACAGGTAAGTGACATTGTGCTACACATTGACGTCGTGCTTTCCATAGACGAGACCAGACACCGTTGCGCAGGAAGCGAGAGTCTTTATGGTGAGAGTGATGAGTGCTAACAAAGCTGATGACGTTCAGGTACAGGTGATTGGCGAGTGGGTGCAGGTGAGGAACCAGAGGGATGCTGGGAAGTGAAGTCCGGGGAAGGTGAAACAGACGGTGACTGTGACATACATGAATCATTTTTGCTGTCTAGTTATGTGATTTAGAAGAGTTTCCTGTCATAACACGGGAACATTAAGTTCGTTCAACAAAACATTTGTTTACGTGTGATTGCACAGATCTGAACTAATTACATGGAAAAGTTTTTCTTAATTTAATTAAGATTGAACAAACTGTAGCACTTTACAGTAATGTCTCATTAGGTAACATGTACTACAACTAACAATACTGCCACAGCATTTAATAATCTTAGTCAATGTTTATTGCAACGTTTACTGATAGATTTTTTTAAACCAATAGGTGTATTTGTTAACATTAATGCACTGTGAACTAAAATGAACAATGAACGATATGTATTTTGTTACACTTTATTTTAAAATTATATTTGTAACTCTACATTTAAGTACTGAGTAATTATGATAATTAACAATGTGTTTTTACTATAGGTTTTGGTTTAGGGTTATAATTATGCATAATTATTACTATAGTAAGTACGTGTAATAAATGTAACAAGGACACTGTAAAATAAGTGTTACCTTGCTGTATTTTTTACTAACATTAGCAATTGTAAAAATGTGTTGTTCATTGTTCAAGTTAATATCAAATGTTAACAAGTGAGACATTATTGTAAAGTTTTACCGAAAAACTTTATTTTCAGTGTAAATTCACTGTAAGCTTGAACAGAGATTTAATGCAGCAAACGAGCATCTACTATTGGATCAGCTTTGAAAGTTTGTGTCCAATTCAGCATCCACTCGTCCCTTACCGTCATCGTCCACCATAAACCCTTGAAAGAGCGTCACTAATCATCAGTTTTTAATTAAAGACGTTGAGAAACGTTCTTCTGCTGAGACAGAGTTTTATACGCAGCGGCTTGCGTGAGACGATAATACTGACTTCTCACTTTTGTAGGATTAGTTGGATTGATTTTTCAAGAGCATTGGGAACAGAAGAAGAAAAGAGGACTATCATATTAGACCCTAAAGTGTTATTATGAAAAATAAATTATGATTGATTGGTGTGGTAAACATAACGGGCCCCTGGATAGCGTCCACTTCATTTCAGCAATCAGATCAACATAAATTCTGAATGTCATTGTAAATGTGTAAAGAGAGTGTGATTATTCCCTTATAAACACATGAAGTAAATCTCAGAATAAAACTAGGAGAAGAATCTGTTTGGATCTTTATGCAGAAACCCTTCATCCGTGAGCAGTTATTGATCTTCTTGGCTTCTTTGATGGCAGATCTCACCTGTCTCGGATCATAAAAACTCAACACCCTCCCCTGACCTGCGGACAGAGATTACCGCACGTAACTAACTCGAGTTAATGAGCTATAGGTGCTAATGCGAGAGGGGATCTGTCTAATTAACTCAGATCAAAGACAGGAGCGTAATCCCTAAACAAACCTGCCGATCGGAATACTCTATGAGACAGAGACTTCAAACAGGCCCAGGGAAAAAAGGCGCGCTGAACTTTTTTGACACCTTGTACTTTTTAATCATATGCGTGCATTGATATTTCAGTGTTCAGAGGGGCTGACAACCTGAAAACACTGGAAACTTTCAGCAAAACGGAAGACCGACAAACCTGAACCAACTTATATGTCAAGCACACATTTGCATCGCTTTATGATGGCATACTAAATATACTTATTGAACATTATTAAGCTTGACTTGAGTGAGTAAGAAACCACCTAGCATCTACCGTTTCTTGATAGAGTTTTCTCAGGTTGAGTTAGGCAGGTCATTCCACCAGCAGGGAACAGTCCAGGTAAAGATTTGGGATGAAACCAGAACGCAAGTCTGAAGCAGTGAGTTTAGGTATAGGGGTGCAAAGCCAGTGGTTGTTCTGTAGGCAAACATCAGTGCCTCGAATTTGATGCGAGCGGCAACCAGTGCAAGTTTATGAAGAGAGGTGTGACGTGTGCTCTCTTCAGCTTGTTAAAGACTCTTGCTGCAGCATTCTGGATCAGAGGTTTGACAGTGCATGCTGGAAGAGAGCATTACAACAGTCCAGTCTGGATAGAACAAGAGCTTGGACAAGGAGTTGTGTAGCGTGCCCGATAGGAAGGGCCTGATCTTCCTAATGTTGTATAAGGCAAATCTGCAGGACCAGGCAGTTCTAGCAATGTGGCCTGTGAAGTTTAACTGATCATCAATCACTACTCCACGATCCCTGGCTGTGCTGGATGGAGTTATAGATGACAAATCTAGCTGAATGGAGTTGTGATGAAGTGACCACAAGCAGTTCTGTCTTCGCAAGGTTGAGTTGGAGGTGGTGGTCCTTCATCCGTCGCATCATCAAAAACCATGTTCCTGAGTGACAGATCCTAGTAATGACATGTAGATGGAGAAGAGAAGTGGTCCAAGCACCGAGCCCTGAGGCACCCCAGTAGCAAGATTGTGCGACCCCTCCACGACACTCTGAAGGACTTACCTGAGAGGTGAGACTTGAACCATTGGTGTGTGGTTCCTGAGATGCCCTTTGTCGTGAGGGTTGACAAGAGGATCTGGTGATTAATGGTGTAAAACGCAGAAGACGGAAACAGCAAAATGAGTACAGATGATTTGGAAGCTGCTCTTGCCAGTCTCAGAGCTCCAATAACCGAGAGCTGGCAGTCTCCGTTGAGTGGTTGCTTTTGCTGGTTGTTGTCCAGGAGGTTGTTCTGTGTAAGAAAGGAAGAGACTTGGTTGAACACAACTCTCTCAAGTGTCTTAGCAATGGATGGAAGAGGAGATACTGGTCTGTAGTTTTCTAAAAGTGCTGGATTTAGAGTGGGTTTCTTAAGCAGTGGGGTTATCACAAAAACATAGTTATAATTATAATTAACTGTAAACGTAATTCATATTTGGCCTATTTTAAAAGAAACGGATGACCTTATTTAATCCCTTATGGACTTTTCTCATTGTGATGTAGCCACAAGACAGGTTTGCATTCACACACACACTAGACACTATCTATTTCTGTAAGCTATTTAATATCTCCTCTACTGGAGTTCATGGGCCAAGCCCAGAAAATCATGTTTCTGTAGTGTCCAGCTCTTGGGACAGACACACCAAATGTGTAATTTCACAGCTATAATGCACATTTCCACAGCGCACACCTTTCCCACAAACACACACACACACACACACACACACACACACACTGACTGGGGTCATTTTCAAAATCACTACAGCCAATCAATTAGACACGGCCGCTGAGAGCCTGCAGACACACACCACCCGCACACCTGGGAGCACAACACACACACACACCAATTCACACACCTGTCTGCCACACACACACAAACACGCACCAGCTCCATGACAAACACACTCATGAGGAAAATGATTCAATAAACACAATTGAATACAGGATAAATAAAACATGGAACAGTATAATGTCCACTGATATTCAGTGTCACTCAAACATCCCTCAGTTACACAGGTAGAGACAAAATAAAGTAATTATTTTGATAAAAAATTTAGAATATATTGTGATTTAATTTAGCGTGATCTGAATGTGACAGAATGCGTAACTGGTCGTTAAACATGGTAAAATAGTACTGAGCTGCTGAAAACATATAAAACAAACATGCACTTTGTGAAAAAAGGATGTTTAAAATCTGCAAAAACTGAACTTTTTGCACGTTCATATTCCACATGAACTCATAACGGCTGTTTAACAGCAGTCAGTGATCTGCAGTCATTGTTTTATCAGCCTGCGATTCTCAGCTCATTCGATTGTCATCACATTCATGGGAAATTTTGACACTTCAGACATAAAAGTGGGACAATTTGAGGCCTCTATTTGAGAATGACATGCTTCTGTCTGTTCATGTCTGCGTGTGATAGTGCCGTTAATATCCTAATGCTGCAGTAATACAGTCATTATCACCAGCCGCAGAGGTGTAAATGATTTATTCCGTATAGATCTGTGATCCGATCTCATCATGTTGGGAAACAGACAATGAGGCTCTTTTAACCAGCGGCATGTGAAACAGCGTTCAGCCTCCATCCCCTCGAGGCCTGGGAGAGAAACGCGTCCTGCAGGTGTAGATTTACTCACATTTGTGTCTTTGTGCATTAAACACGCTCATGTCCAGAGAGAAAGGCCTGACCTAAATATGGCTGAAAGACTCAACATGTGACCTGCCTGAAGCTTTGATAATGTGGCCGTGAGCCACGACCGGCCGCCCAGCAGATGACGGCAGATGGAAGCCATATTGTCCAGATATGACCCGTGTGTAATTGCTCAAAAGTTCAGCAAACTATGATTTCACTCCACCGCCGTGAACACCTCTGCTCTAATTAAAATCGCTCCTGCGATCGGGATTGTTTTGTCAGTCTTTCTGCATTAATAACATTATTACCTGTAGGTGATATTTTTTCAGGTCACGCTGGCATCTTTACTTGATGCTTTGAATGCAAATGTGACCAGCGGCTATGAAACGATCTGTCTGCGTTTATTTGCAGAACGAGCCACAGGAGAAATGAGCGTCTGCTTTAGAAAAATCCTGCCACAGGATCTCAGGTAGACCTGACGGGAGAGATGATTCTTTCTCATTTTAGTCTTTTAAGAAGGGAGCGAGAGATCAGGCAAAAATCAGGCTACATAAAACATTACAACATGACATAAAACAAACTATACATTGAACATGTAATTTATTCCTGTGATCAAAGCTCATCATTACCCCAGTCTTCAGTGTCACATGATCCTTCAGAAATCATTCTGATGTGATGATTTGCTGCTCAACAAACATTTATGATTATTAAATTAAAGGTGGAGGCCTAATTGCACATTATCTCCCTTTCATTTTCATTAAATAGTGAATTATGATCATATATAGACTCAGTCCTTTGTAAAGACTGTTTTCCTCACATGTGTGTTATTTAGATTTCCTGCAGTTTTACTGTCTCTGAACGTCTCTATTCAAACCCTCATAAATTCATCCTCCCGCCATTAATATCAGTCACCCGTGAATCATTGAAACACCATCATTCATGTCAGTTTCTGCTCTCTGAATCAATTCTCTCACTAATGGCCAGTGACCTCGTTCACTGGAAACGCGTCACTGCAGTGAAACTGATGCTAAAGAGACTGAAGACACACTGCACACATGCACTTATTTATTAACATGCATTCTGAGGATATTTGCATATTCAATGTTAATGATGATTCACAATGTAAGTCTGTAAAAAGCGCCTGTTTTCTTGGTGAATTTGATCACTCGTCATCATTTTTTGAGGAAGGATGTTTGAGAGCGGTGAACGGCACACATCATTAATAAAAGAACAAAGTGTGTCCCACCGCAGGGACGCGTCATCATTAGACCAGGCACAAATATACATCTGAATTAATGTTATTTTTCACTTTCAGTTATGAGTAAAATCACTTTCAAATGGGTCATATTTGCATTTCTGAGAGTCAGATTGTTGTGCAAAGGGAATAATTGCTCAGAGGGTCAGAGGTTAAAGGTCAGCAGGACACAACTTCCTCCTGCCACCAAAAATACTGAATACTAAAAACATTATTTTTGAATGTTCAAAATGTCCAGTTTATTAAATGTTTTAAAAAAGGTTTTTTTCTTGGTTATGTGAACGTTAAGGAGACATTCCATTGTATCATTCTTCAAAAATATGGGGAATGTTACTTTTGAATGTTCTCTGAAGTAGTAACATTTAAAAAATGTTAGATGAACATCCTAATAAAATAAAACATTCCATGAACGATGTATGAATAATGTTTTTGTGTTTTGAGAACATTATTAAAGACCAGAGAACACTGAATGAATGTTCTATTATTGTTATTGGAAAAACATTTGTTC
This sequence comes from Elopichthys bambusa, assembly GCA_037101425.1. NCBI lineage: Eukaryota > Metazoa > Chordata > Actinopteri > Cypriniformes > Xenocyprididae > Elopichthys > Elopichthys bambusa. The sequence continues at coordinate 34,681,365 of CM074440.1, read as the reverse complement.
ATAACATTAAGAGAACCTTGCCAGAACGTTCTGAGAATGTTCCCTGTTAGCTGTTTGCAGCTGGTTTAATACTGAATATTGATGATTTTACAGTCTGAACTGAACAGCTAAACAGTCACTTTCTGATTCTGCTCCCATGCATGCAGCTGGTGGACGTGTTTTCGTCAGGATCAGATCAACAGAGACTGACGCATCAGCAGTTGCACAGGTTTTCAGGGCGAGACCATAAACTCTCAGTGAATTGATTTTGTGTCACACGCGTGTTCATTCTCTGAAAACCACAGTACACAGAGAGTTTGAGCCCTTTATCACGGCCCTGTTAAAAACACAATGCTTACCTGAGCTCTAACACATGTTAGACAGCAGACCTGTGGAGATACAGCAGCACACCTGAGACAGCAGGTCAAGACAAATGTGTTTTATACACAGGGTTGCCAAGTCTGTGGAATTGGGATATTTTTAAATTGTTGCCATGGGTTGATTTTAAAGGTTAAAGGTTGCAACCCCCCAACTAAAGTACAAATTTGGCGCTCAGAGAAATTTGCATTGGGAAAGTTTTGGGCTATTTTTGATTGGCCGTTAGGCTAGTTTTGTTACGCAGACCTGGCAACCCTGTTAATACACAACATTGTTACTCACAATAAATGAGCAGATGGATAATGTATAGATATCCAGTCAACATGAGCTCAAACTTCACTTGCCATGAATCAGAGCACATGTTTTAAAGAAAAGAAATGTTTGTCTTCAAAAAACACAAAGTTGAGAGTCCAAGCAAACACAAAACATTCAAACTTCTAACTGAATACAAAAATTGTGTGTATTGTTATTTTAGTATCATTTATATGCTATTATAGTTTTTATTTTAAATATTTTGAATTGGATTTTATTTTCTGCTTTCATTTTAAGTGTAGTTAATTTTTTAGTCATTTTGTTGTTTTTTTTTGTGCTTTGGATTTTTTAATATGTCTATAAAGTTTTTATTAAGTTTTAGTTTTAGTTATTTTAGTACGTCAGCTTCAAACAAACAAAAATGTTGCCTTGGCAGCTAGCTGAAATAAAATCATTTGAACCTTTTAATATTTTATTGTTAAAAAGTTAATGTTTGTTTTATTTTTAAACAATGTTTTTATGGTTTTATTTTTAGGCAATGATAATAACCCTGGTTCTGGGAACATTACGGAAATCAGACGTTCTGTGACCGCAGCTTGCGGGAAAGTTTCTTGTCTTTCTGGGCAGTGTTCTGGAATAAGGTCTGTTTCACAAGACATGCTGTTGGACATGTGTGAGAAATCACAGGCAGCAGGCTGGATGGCTTTTTTTTAAATATAAGTTTGTATTTTTATGATGCAATGGTGCCAAGTTTTTTGGGTTGATTTTTATTTGCACTCTAGCAGAGGAATGGAACGGCCCGTTAGCTTTTTGTGAGTGTGTATGTAATCTCTGTGCACTTTAATTGGCCTGTCGTGAGTTCAGGAAAAACACACATGAAACCGGAGAAAGAGTATTTGAGAGAGAAAGACACACGGGGTGTTTCCAAGCGTGAAAAGTTGAGCTGATATTTAAGGCCGGCCTATTAGCAATTAAAGATAACGAAACGCAGGGTCATTACACCGTGTGACCGGGCCTGTCCCGCATGTTTCAGAACAGCTTCTCTCTGTGTGTATGAGCGAGAGAGGTGATGTCACCCACCTATTAAGAGTTTGATTGGACGCACTAGAGGTATTGGTTAAGAGTGCGCCGGGCACATCCGCGTTTAATGAGGACCAATTTGGGCTCGATATGATAAAACATGCAGAATTTTTTATAATAAAGAACCATCTTTGAGAGGGCATCGGGATGGACAAGACATGGTAGTTTTGTGGCAGTCTGCCATGCGCTTTCTGTTTCAGACCGGGTTGAGGAGCAACCGCAACCGTTATTATTTACCCCAGATCTTTCTGCCTTTAACTCCTGCCATATGGAGAGCCGTCAGTAGCTCTGCTCCAAAACCAGAGAGATGCCCAACTAGACAGCGTGTTAAGCCATCATAGGAGAACTAGCATCGCAACATCGCACATATGTTTGTATGTTACTTTGGATATATATTTATATATACACACGCGCGCACACACATATATAACTATGTAGTTCTGTCATTAAACTCTAGAAGGCGCAGGCTAATCAGTCCTTGCTTGCAGATTGCATGTAAATCACATCAATACCACATGGCACAAGCCGATTGGCTCTGCTGATCCTGCTGGCAATGAGATTGCTTGCTCAACATTCAAACAGTCTGGTTCAGTGTTAGCTGTAAGCTAGTCCTGCAACTCACTGTCGGAGTTCCTCTGAAACCGTTCATCTTCCCCAGCTCCGCTTGCCTAGATCTGCTACAGGATTTATGTATGTCTATTTATGCAGCAGCAGCAGCATATCTTATATGCTCACAGCAGCATGTCTGTGTATCTACTGGCAGTAGAAATCCATACTTCAAAATCCAAATCCATGGCAGCAGCAGCAGCAATAATCGACAACAGCAGCAATAATCAACAACAACAGCAATAATTAACAGCAGCAGCAGCAGCAATATTCAACAGCAGCAATAATCAGCAACAGCAATAATCAACAGCAACAGCAATAATCGACAGCAGCAATAATCAACAGCAGCAATAATCGACAGCAGCAGCAATATTCAACAGCAGCAATAATCAGCAACAGCAGCAATAATCAACAGCAGCAATAATCAACAGCAGCAATAATCAACAGCAGCAATATTCAACAGCAGCAATAATCAACAGCAGCAATAATCAACAGCAACAGCAATAATCGACAGCAGCAATAATCAACAGCAGCAATAATCGACAGCAGCAGCAATATTCAACAGCAGCAATAATCGACAGCAGCAATAATCAACAGCAGCAATATTCAACAGCAGCAATAATCAACAGCAGCAATAATCAACAACAGCAGCAATATTCAACAGCAGCAATAATCAACAGCAGCAATAATCGACAGCAGCAATAATCAACAGCAGCAATAATCAGCAACAGCAGCAATAATCAGCAACAGCAATAATAGACAGCAGCAATATTCAACAGCAGCAATAATCAGCAACAGCAGCAATAATCAACAACAGCAATAATCAGCAACAGCAGCAATAATCGACAGCAGCAGCAATAATTAACAGCAGCAGCAATATTCAACAGCAGCAATATTCAACAGCAGCAATAATCAGCAACAGCAATAATCGACAGCAGCAATATTCAACAGCAGCAATATTCAACAGCAGCAATATTCAACAGCAGCAATAATCAGCAACAGCAGCAATAATCGACAGCAGCAGCAATAATTAACAGCAGCAATATTCAACAGCAGCAATATTCAACAGCAGCAATAATCAGCAACAGCAATAATCAACAGCAGCAATATTCAACAGCAGCAATAATTAACAGCAGCAATATTCAACAGCAGCAATATTCAACAGCAGCAATATTCAACAGCAGCAATAATCAGCAACAGCAGCAATAATCGACAGCAGCAGCAATAATTAACAGCAGCAATAATCAACAGCAGCAATAATCAGCAACAGCAGCAATATTCAACAGCAGCAATAATCAACAGCAGCAATAATCGACAGCAGCAATATTCAACAGCAGCAATAATCAGCAACAGCAGCAATATTCAACAGCAGCAATAATCAACAGCAGCAATAATCGACAGCAGCAATATTCAACAGCAGCAATAATCAACAGCAGCAATAATCGACAGCAGCAATAATCGACAGCAGCAATATTCAACAGCAGCAATAATCAGCAACAGCAGCAATAATCAACAACAGCAATAATCAGCAACAGCAGCAATAATCGACAGCAGCAGCAATAATTAACAGCAGCAGCAATATTCAACAGCAGCAATAATCAGCAACAGCAGCAATAATCAGCAACAGCAATAATCGACAGCAGCAGCAATAATCGACAGCAGCAATATTCAACAGCAGCAATAATCAGCAACAGCAGCAATAATCAGCAACAGCAATAATCGACAGCAGCAATATTCAACAGCAGCAATATTCAACAGCAGCAATATTCAACAGCAGCAATAATCAGCAACAGCAGCAATAATCGACAGCAGCAGCAATAATTAACAGCAGCAATATTCAACAGCAGCAATATTCAACAGCAGCAATAATCAGCAACAGCAATAATCAACAGCAGCAATATTCAACAGCAGCAATAATTAACAGCAGCAATATTCAACAGCAGCAATAATTAACAGCAGCAATATTCAACAGCAGCAATAATCAGCAACAGCAGCAATAATCGACAGCAGCAGCAATAATTAACAGCAGCAATATTCAACAGCAGCAATATTCAACAGCAGCAATAATCGACAGCAGCAGCAATAATTAACAGCAGCAGCAGCAGCAATATTCAACAGCAGCAATAATCAACAGCAGCAATAATCGACAATAGCAATAATCAACAGCAGCAAAAATCGACAGCAGCAGCAATAATTAACAGCAGCAGCAGCAGCAATATTCAACAGCAGCAATAATCGACAATAGCAATAATCAACAGCAGCAATAATCAACAGCAGCAATAATCGACAGCAGCAGCAATAATTAACAGCAGCAGCAGCAGCAATATTCAACAGCAGCAATAATCGACAATAGCAATAATCAACAGCAGCAATAATCAACAGCAGCAATAATCGACAATAGCAATAATCAACAGCAGCAAAAATCGACAGCAGCAGCAATAATTAACAGCAGCAGCAGCAGCAATATTCAACAGCAGCAATAATCGACAATAGCAATATTCAACAGCAGCAATAATTAACAGCAGCAATATTCAACAGCAGCAATATTCAACAGCAGCAATAATCAGCAACAGCAATAATCGACAGCAGCAATATTCAACAGCAGCAATAATTAACAGCAGCAATATTCAACAGCAGCAATAATCAGCAACAGCAGCAATAATCGACAGCAGCAGCAATAATTAACAGCAGCAATAATTAACAGCAGCAATAATCAGCAACAGCAATAATCGACAGCAGCAATATTCAACAGCAGCAATAATTAACAGCAGCAATATTCAACAGCAGCAATAATTAACAGCAGCAATATTCAACAGCAGCAATAATTAACAGCAGCAATAATCAACAGCAGCAATATTCAACAGCAGCAATAATCAGCAACAGCAGCAATAATCGACAGCAGCAGCAATAATTAACAGCAGCAATAATTAACAGCAGCAATAATCAACAGCAGCAATAATCGACAGCAGCAATAATCAACAGCAGCAATAATTAACAGCAGCAATAATCAACAGCAGCAATAATCGACAGCAGCAATAATCGACAGCAGCAATAATTAACAGCAGCAATATTCAACAGCAGCAATAATTAACAGCAGCAATATTCAACAGCAGCAATAATCAGCAACAGCAGCAATAATCGACAGCAGCAGCAATAATTAACAGCAGCAATATTCAACAGCAGCAATATTCAACAGCAGCAATAATCGACAATAGCAATAATCAACAGCAGCAAAAATCAACAGCAGCAGCAGCAGCAATAATCAACAGCAGCAAAAATCGACAGCAGCAGCAATAATTAACAGCAGCAGCAATATTCAACAGCAGCAACAGCGTAACAGATCTAGTCCACTAAGTCCAAATACATTAACACTGCCATACTTAATAACATGCTAAAACTACTCAGAGCGTTGTCATGATTGAAATGTCTATTACAGAGAAGACAATCCCAGAATGCATAGCAGAACTGAAAAGCACTGAAAATAGTTCAGTCTTAAAAAAATGGACTATTTTATGCAATATTTGTATATTTTTGTTTATGAGAGAGTTACATCGTTAGCTGAGCAACACGCTCATGTTGAACTGTCTTGAAATCATCAATGAGTCACCATCCTGTGTGCGTCACATTAAGTGTGCTATTTGTGTAGTGCACACAGGTGTTGCCTATGTAGAGTCACCTATTAGGTTCCACTGGAGTTGGGATGCTGCCTTATAAGGGATCTGGTATCTCCGGACACTGACTGCGGTGCGTGCAGCTCTTTGATTCAGTGACAGTCATGTTTAAAACGAGACCCTGAAGGGTTTTTTCATCAGAGCCCTGTGATGATTTTTGCCGCATAATTTTATTGAACCGCAATGTAGAGTTTTTCCATGAACTTTTTTCCAGGAGGACACAGATCTCCTCACAGCACAATAAAGATCAATGCTTCACGGTAATTTTACGGGATAATTGGAAACATCTTCGAGCTTTGCTCGTGAAACAGAGCAAAAGTCCTGGAGTTCACTTGTAACGGAGCCAGTTAAATGCTACGGCCTCAGGACAGCCGAGAGAGAAGAGCTGAGATGTATCAGATGAGCGTTTGGAGAAGGTCATTAGACCTCAGGTTTATCTGTAAAAAGGAAGCGTTAACTTCGTCACGGTAAACATGAGCAGATTTTCTCAGGAAACATGTATAATGGTGTCAGGAAGGTCGCTGTTCAGCTTGCAGTGCTTTTGTGAATCTAAATGTTTAGTGTATGAAAATCATTACGTCTTTGGATCGCTCCGGGCCTTTGGAAAGTATTCGAGCAGAAGCATCATTCACAACCATCATCATTAAACACTTACTGATATTATTATACTTTGAATGGATAGATCAGCCAAAAATGAAAATTCATTATTTACTCACGCTCATGTCACTCGAGATTCATATGACTTTCTTTCTTCTTCTGAGATGTTCAGCTGCTCTTCTCCATACAATGAAAGTGAAAACAGACACAGACAGAAACAGCACTAGTTCATATGAGTATTGCGCTATATTCCATATCTTCTGAAGTCAAAATATAGTCCACAACCATGTGTGTGAGGACTGAAATATTATAATGATTCGCTAAAATTATTTGTAGCTCTGAAATCTCATTCATTCTCCTGAGTGTAACGTGTTTTTAAACATGTTTGAACCTTTATTTATATTTATCAATACATTGGTTACAGTATTTATTCATCTTTTTTAGCGTTAGTTAATGAAAACACAGCTCTTCATTGTTAGTTAATGTCAGCTCAGGTCCATTAAATATGATTGTATTTGTAAATTAATCCATGCTGTGAAGTATTTTTTCAATGTTACTTCATGTTAAATAATGTTAGTCTTATTGTAAAGCGTGACCGTTTTAGTTAACTATGATAACACATTCTTCTCTCCAGCTCCAACAAAACAATAAACCTTCTGCGTATCTTCACATCGCACAAGTGATGATGTCAGGAAACATTTACAAAGTCTCTGCTGACTGAGCATGTGCAGAATTCAGCATATCTGAGCGCAGGTCTCATTATTTCTATACAATGCCAACATTAATATTTCACTGCCATTCAAAGGATCTCAACATTAGTGAGTGCATTAACATAAAGAATCCATATGTTTACCATCAGTGTTTTTATTAATAGTGATCTGTCTGAGTTATTGGGCGACTAATATAGTAATGGCGCAGCAGCTTCATAATTCATGATGAACTGTTGTCAACAGACTGCAATATATATAAGACACAATAATGAATATACATTTAGCTCATCAGTGACTCGGAGCGCCTTCAGCTTCTTCTTCTATACGAGTGAAATGTGTAATTGAATCTATTCTTAAATGCATAGATCAAAACTTCACACCGCAGACACGCAGGAGATAATACAGATGGCCAGCTTTGCTTTTATTAGAAAATAGAGAGTATCTTCTGAGAGTAAATGAAGGAAAACAGAGATAAAACTCAGCCCGTTTGTGTCCGATCACGACGACATGGATTTTATAATTCCAGTGTGTCACGATTTTATGTCTTGAGGGCACAGGAGACAAATCTGTGAAATAAAAACTTTCGTGAAACTAACAAATGACCCTGATCAATAATAAAGCTCTTTATGTTTTAGATTCCCATGTTCAGCACAGAATCATTCTAAACGCACATTATTTCATACAAACATTAGAGACGTTTTTGCCTGTGGGTGATATTGTGAATTCTGATGAAGAGATGTTTGTTATTTCTCTCTTTATGTGCATTATGAGCTCAAAATCAAGATGAATGCAACATTAATATACTGGTTTTGGCAGCGCTTATGCAGGGGAGACTCCTTATTATCCACTAGTTTTGTTTATTATTTGCACATATTAATTCAGAACTCGATTTAATGGCAAGAATATCTACCATTCAATTAGAAGACCGGAAATATTTCTGTAAGACTTCAGCAATTCATCCTACTTTATTTGTATTTGTTTATTCATTTATCTGCTTACTTATTTATTTACCTGTTTATTATTTCATGAATTAAAAACCCACCAGAGAGTCTCGGCTATGAAAGTTTCACGCGTGGTACAGTAGTCTCAATAATATTTACATCGCTGGCCGTGATTTCTGTGGGCCGGCCTATGTAGGTTACCATCGCTAAGTTAATATGCAAATTGCCTTATCTGCTGGGACTCACAAACAGACAGCATTCTGATTGATTTAATAAACTGCTTTTATCTTTCAAAGTGCTAATTAGCTGAGATGGGCCGTGCTTTCAATGTCGCCTTTCTGCGGTGCTTAACAAGAGCATTATACAGAGTTTCTGTTTTTTCAACGCTCTCTCCGTCTTCCTACAGCTTTCTGATGAAGTTAAAAACCTATTTTAATAAGTTTAAAACCACAGAAACCCTCCAAACGCTCTTCGTGTGACGTTCATGTGCTAATTCAGAGCTTGACTGCAGTGCTGCAGATTTTGAGTTGGTTCGTGCTGCGTTCAGTTCAGGTGTTCTTAAGATTAGTGCTGTAGTACTCAAGACCGGTCTTGGTTTTGAGACCATTTTTGAAGGTCTCAGTATCAGATTGCAAACGTGATATTGGTTTTAATTAAAAGTTCAATAAATACACTTTTATTTTTAAAACATTAATCTCAACATTATTTATGCAGTTGTAACTTCTGCAGTGCAAAGATGAGTTTTATTGTTACTTGTTAGTGATTTCATTAGATTGGTAACAGCTCTATATAGTGTCTTGTTATTCTAATCATATTTATGGATTATATTTATGATTTCTTAGTCTGTAAATGAGGAACTTTAAGATTAATTTAAGAGTGCTGGTCTTGGTCTCAACCCCTCAAAGTCTTGGTGTCAACACACACTGGTCTTGTTCTGGTCTTGGTCTCAACTCCTCAAAGTCTTGGTCTCAACACACACTGGTCTTGTTCTGGTCTTGGTCTCAACTCCTCAAAGTCTTGGTCTTGGTGTCAACACACACTAGTCTTGTTCTGGTCTTGGTCTCAACTCCTCAAAGTCTTGGTCTCAACACACACTGTTCTTGTTCTGGTCTTGGTCTCAACTCCTCAAAGTCTTGGTCTTGGTGTCAACACACACTGGTCTTGTTCTGGTCTTGGTCTTGACTCCTCAAAGTCTTGGTTTCAACACACACTGGTCTTGTTCTAGTCTTGGTCTCCATCCCTCAAAATCTTGGTCTTGGTGTCAACACACACTGGTCTTGTTCTGGTCTTGGTCTCAACTCCTCAAAGTCTTGGTGTCAACACACACTGGTCTTGTTCTGGTCTTGGTCTCAACTCCTCAAAGTCTTGGTGTCAACACACACTGTTCTTGTTCTGGTCTTGGTCTCAACTCCTCAAAGTCTTGGTCTTGGTGTCAACACACACTGGTCTTGTTCTGGTCTTGGTCTTGACTCCTCAAAGTCTTGGTCTTGGTTTCAACACACACTGGTCTTGTTCTAGTCTTGGTCTCCATCCCTCAAAATCTTGGTCTTGGTGTCAACACACACTGGTCTTGTTCTGGTCTTGGTCTCAACTCCTCAAAGTCTTGGTGTCAACACACACTGGTCTTGTTCTGGTCTTGGTCTCAACTCCTCAAAGTCTTGGTGTCAACACACACTGTTCTTGTTCTGGTCTTGGTCTCAACTCCTCAAAGTCTTGGTCTTGGTGTCAACACACACTGGTCTTGTTCTGGTCTTGGTCTTGACTCCTCAAAGTCTTGGTCTTGGTGTCAACACACACTGGTCTTGTTCTAGTCTTGGTCTCCATCCCTCAAAATCTTGGTCTTGGTGTCAACACACACTGGTCTTGTTCTAGTCTTGGTCTCCATCCCTCAAAATCTTGGTCTTGGTCTCAACTCCTCAAAGTCTTGGTGTCAGTACACACTGGTCTTGTTCTAGTCTCTGTCTCAACCCCTCAAAATCTTGGTCTTGGTCTCAACACACACTGTTCTTGTTCTGGTCTTGGTCTCGACTCCTCAAAATCTTGGTCTTGGTGTCAACACACACTGGTCTTGTTCTAGTCTCGGTCTCAACCCTTCAAATTCTTGGTCTTGACTTGGTCTCAGTTTAGGTATTCTTGACTACAGTAGTTAAGATATAGAAATATCATAGAATAGAATATTAATTTGATCATAATATAATAATATAGCATACCATCAATGCTTAATATTATTTAGATATTTACTGAAAATTAATTTCTATCATGAACACTACAGGTGAAAAGTGTAATACTTCCCCAATTGCTTTGTATTGAAAGCTTTCTGAAATGTTTAAATATGCAAATGAGGCTTTATCTAATAAATGTGTTCTTTTTGCACACATTTCCAGAACAGAAATCTGAACATTGAATAAAGTCAGGTTCATAATTCTAGTTTGATTGTGTTGACATATTAAAGGTTTTTCCAGAGGGGATTTTGGATTCTCTTTTTATCACTCCATAAATCAGAAAATACTGTCAACAGACATGTTTTTAAGAATAAAATGTAAAAATCAGACGAATGATATCTGAACAATCCTTCAGAATATAGATATGAATAAAACTGTAAACTTTGGTGCGTATGAAGCTGCTGAAGTGGAGATTTCTCACCACCTTTAAAGAGATGGATTGAGACTGAAATCAAATAGATAAAATGCAATAAAACGTCACTTAAATGTGTGTTTCGGATGTTTTCTAATGGAGACGTTACGGAAGCAAAATAGACCTCAAAACTGACCAGTGCGTGATTGTTTGTGTCTGTAGAGTCTTAAAAATAATGTGGCATGTTAATATTGATGGTTTTAAAATGTCAACGTTTCAATGTTACTACTCGTTTTATCTTCAGATATCACAAAAACAGAAGTAGAAGAAGTGTATAAAGTGAACAGTAGTATCCATATTGGTCTGGCCTTGATGTGGGAGGTATTTTTCCAACCCTCCTCTCCTGAAACTCTCAAGCAGACAGCAGGAGATCTAGGAGATACAATCAGGATATTAAAGCGATCTCATCTGTGATTTTTGTTGTCATACGTGAGGGAATCCCTACACCTTTCCACAGCTCTCTCTCGTTTCCCTCGGAGTGATCTGAGCTCATGTCTGTTTGTAGCAATCGGTGGGATGATTTTTGATGTCTTCCATTGGACACTTCTAGGGAATATTTTCCTCTCCTCTATCCCAGAGCAATCAGAATAATTTTGAAGCGCATATTTTAATTCTCGATCCATCTTTGATGTCTTATTTGTGTGAATATTTCTCTTTCTGTCAGGTCCTAGCACGTCACGCGTGGTTGGGAGGGTTTCTTTTTCCAAGCATCAAAGTAAAATCCCACATGCATAAATTCAAGCAAACATAAAACACAAAAGTAACAGAAAGACGAATAAACCAAGAGAGAGTCACACTCCAAAGTCAACTTAAAACAGTGTCTCTGTTGTGAGTCTCTCCAATGATCTCGGAGTCTAATTAGCGCAAAACTTTCCGTCTCTCTAACGAAGGCGAGAGCCAACGTTCAGATTGAGATTATTCACCTTCTGTCAATCGAAAAAAATAAAACTCGAGAGCTGCCATATCATTACAGGAAACGTAACCTGTGCAATTAAAAGAGTGAAAAATGACCAAGCGAGTGGTAAGCAGAAAGCGGCGAGTGTAACACCACTAATTATTGAATGTCCGCTCACAGGCTGCAAAAGGCTTCATTAGGACGCCTGAGCCTCTAATTTGTTTTGCTGTGACATTCATCATATACTGTCGGTAACCTTTAATTCATCTATTGTTAGCACTTTTGTGTGCTGAAGTAAGGGCTTGTACCAGTGTTTGTGTGTGAGTTTGGGCTGAGGGAGTATCGGTGTAAATTGGCATCAAGTTTCTTTTGTGAGAACTAACATTTGGACTGATGAGCCTCTCTCTTAATTTCTCAACAGAGCTAAAAACATGCAAAGACAAAGAACAACATGAAGCTTAGAGTCGCCGCAGTCCAAATGTAACAGGTGAGATGGAGCAGGACCGGATCTTCTGAGCAGTTATTGATCCTGTAGTGACGGATCTGAAGGGAAACATCCAGCTGACAAAAAAAAAACTTTACTTCTGGATGTTCAAAATGTCCCGATTTTCTTGTACACTTTCATTTCATTGTTTCAACCCAAATTTGGATAAAACCCAACTGTTGGGTTAAATTTTAACATAAAGTTAATACCAGTCTATGTTGTCTGTTTCCACCGTTACGGCGCTGGATCTCGTGCCGGAGATGACTCACGTTCGGCGGGGGAACTGATAACTTCAGACCGCCGCCTGCGTTTCACTCGTAGCCGAAAAATGCTGCGACTGACTCCATAACCGGACCATAAATAATCAGAGTACAATTCTGAGAACATATTTAACATCCTAAGTGTTTATATTCTGTATCTTTTTAAATAAAATCATAACATTTTATGCAAGGCATCGGGCGTTTCATCACGCGAAAAGACCGCCGCGACACTTGTTTAGATGACTCACATCACGCCCTTTATTTATTTTTCTAAAAACCTGTATTTTATCGAAGACATTTGACAGAGCTGCACTGCTCTCTCCTGAAGAGGGTGCAAAAAGCCTGTGATAAATAACTCAACGCCTGGGTTATTACGTCTGACCCAGGATCTGGGTAACACAAAAACTGCCCAAACACTGGAAAAATACCCCACATAACCCAGCATTTTTTAGAGTGTTTCATTCTTCAAACATTATGGGAACGTTACTTTTGAATGTTCTCTGAACGTTCTGAATCAAGTGAGATTTAAAAAACGTTAGATAAACGTCCAACTAAAACATTTCAGAAGAAAAACGTTCCATGATCGATGTATAAATAGTGTTTTTGTGCTAACGTTTTGTTAAATTAAAGGGATCGTTCACCCCAAAATAAAAATGCTGCCATCATTTACTCTCCCTCATGTCTTTCCAAATAAAAATGCACTTTATTTTTCGGTTTATTTTTATTTTATTTTTTCAGGATTTTCATGCTTGTTTCAATACTGTATTTTTACTGCCAAGATCCAACTGTGATCAAAAAGTACAGCGGCCCATATGACTTGTGCTCTCTATTTACTGTGATCGAGGGATAGAAGTAAACAATCACAAATAATCAAACCTTTCAAATTCCATTGACACTTCAATTAAAACCTCATACCAGGACTGACATCATATTATATTGTTTGGTATGTGTCACATGACTGATTGCAACACAATTGAAAATGTCACTGTAAATAATATTTTAGAGATATTTCAGAAAAAAAAAAAAACAGCTCAAAAATTGGTGAGATCTGCATTTGTCTGGGTGGTTTTGCACACAGTCATCTGCATTCATTACAAAGTCTGGCTTCTTTAATTGTGAAAATGAATAAATAAATATGTTAAGCAGAAAAATAAATAAGCGAATATATTAGAGAGCCAACAAACAAACAAATAAATAAATAAATGAGGGAACTAAAGAAAATGGTGAAAGTTTTGGCGTCAAACTTTGCATCGATAATGACGCCGTTAATCCCGCAGTCTATGAACGCGGCGTTTTAAACGTTGCGAGCGCGCGGATGGGTGGAAATCGAATGCAAATGCGTCCTGGCCCCTGTGGTCCTTGAACTGTTCCTCTCTGATAACCCAATTATTGTCTCAAGAGCTGTGTCAATAGCTCTAGCCATCTCCTCTTCAGCAAATCAGTCCTGTAACCTCCAGCACTTTCCATTTGATTCTGCCATTTTTTGACAGTTCAAAGCAATCAGCCGCGGCCTCACAAGGACGGGGATTGATTTTGTGTTCCCGCTTATCATGCTAATTCGCAGAAAATCAGCCTTTTCATCCTGCCGTCTGATTGCAGCTCTTGGAGGAGGCTTGAACTGCGCAGACTCTGTGAGGACCGACTCTCTCACGCACCGAGCGTAAGTGTTCTCCAGCGCTGGTGGGTTTGACCAGATCTTCTCCTGTCTGTTTTCTCTGAAGCTTCATCTGATGTGATGATATCAACAAGTGTCTGCACAAACACACACACTCATGCACACACACACACACACACACACACACACACTCACACAAGCATGAACTGATAAAATATATAATTTAAATTCAATGTTTCAATTACAGCATGTGTCAAATGTAAATGAAATAATGTGTGTGAAACACCAGAAAGGCACTTTGTCATGGTGCAAACTGAAAACTTGAAGATAATCCACCTAAAAAAGTGCCTTGATAGGGATAATTTAGACAGATTTTTTTTTCTTCTGCTTTTTAACCCTTTCTCAGATCACCTTCGTTGTAAGAGTGTTACAGGAACACGTTTTGCTTTAAATCGTGGAAGCGAGTTGAACGCAGGCCGTGTGAACGTGCCGCCCGCTCCGGCTCTCACCGCGCTCGACGTCATCGCGCCGTTTTAATTGCCTGTGACCCCGTGAGCCTCCGCGCTCCACAAAGTGCCTTAAAATGAGAGATGACAGACTCTTAAAACAGGTTTTGTGATCATGATTAGACAACAAAGCCAAAAGTTTCTCCCTTATTCTTCAGAGGCGCCACGGACGCGCCATTTTGGGCCCGGTTCCCTTAATTATTTCTTTGATGGAGGATTGTTTGTTATACAAAATGGGGGTCCGCAATGACGCTCTCCAAAGAGACGCACATCAAACTTGGAGGGCGCTTTCACTGCCGCACTTCACGGCGCTCTCGCACAGAGCAAATGACTTTCATTAAAGTACCTCTACCTTTCATGTCACTGAGAAAAAACACACTGATGTCCTTTCATGTCTCCATTTTTCATATCACGTCCCTGCGAATCTAATCAAATAAATAACGGCCTTGCAAATTTGCAATTTCTACAAACATGTGATGAATTAAATAATTAAAAATGCAGATTTGAGGCTGTCTAATGAATCTCAGGAGAGGGTTTAAAGGTTTCCCGCTTCATTACGCTTTAAAATCTTCCGTGATAGAGAGGCCTTTGTGTGAACGTGTTTACCGACTTCCTCCGAACCTCTTTCCCTTTGATTTTTTTCCCTTCATAATCAAATCATTAATCTGTCCTTCTCCGCCTCACAATTCAAACAGTGTTAATTGTTCCAACACATTGGCTAAATTACAGATAACAAGTTGAGGCCGTCCAAACGCAGTCTTGCTGTTTTTGGACTGGAAATAAACTTCATGAAGGGTGTCTCCTCAGAGCTTTGGCAACTGAGCGCCGAATTACAAGCCGAACAATTTCCAGAAATGTTAAGGACACAGCAGAAGTGGACGGTGATGAGGCTTTACCATTCACATGCCTGTTTCTGCAATTTCTGCATTTGATGAAAATACCTGCGCCACGTCGATCAGGAGAAGTGTTCGCCCATATGTTCAACCACACTCCAAGGTGCACGGCACTTCCAGCAAAGAGCAAACGTCTCTTCCATTAGGGGCGAAGAGATTTGTCATTATTTGGCCGCGAGCTCTCGCACGCCTGAAGTGCTCGGCTGAAGTGATTAGGTGTAGTCCTGCTCGCACACATTCATTTCCGTACGCCGTTCCGACTGGAATTACTCTCAAACAGTCATTTCAGACCTGCGACCGCATGCGCGTTTCCCCCTCCGGCGGCTCCTGTTTCGGCATGTAGAAGAAGCGCGAGAACCGCAGGAGAAACCAACACCTGCCAGAACTTCTGATTAGTGCCGAAACAAGACGACCGGATTATTCTGAGAGACGGGATGCTTCCGGAGGGGAGCCGAACAGGCCTGAGAATGGCTCCGGTCGCTGGCGTGGATTCTGTCCGAGGGCAGGTGGAGGTGACGTGTGTCACAGTGATCCGATCTGCGTCAGGTTCGGCGCCGGGCCTGTCAGGACTCGCTCGCATCGCTATTCATAGCGTCCAGGCCGCGAATATCCTCACACGTCTCATTTGTGTTAAGTGGAGATTATAATAAGGAGGGTGAAATGATTGCATGAGAGACACACACACTCATGTTCAGGTGACGGAGCGGCACATGAGACGCTCACACGTCGGCATACATCTGAAGTTTAACTGAGACTCGCTTGCTGCCATTTGCAGCATCAAAGTTTATCGATATAAGAGTGTGCAGGGGTTAAAACACACGCACTCAAACCGAAAAACCAGTGCTGAAGATATTTGGTACAGATATATGTATCGATACACCCCTGTACTGTTAAACATCATGTGACGCATTTAGCAAATCCGGAAGTGCAAAAACGCACCTTTTATTAATGGTTTTTATGTCAGCCAGTGTTACAAAGTTAAAAACGGTAACATCTAAATTAACTGGTTTTATTCAAATCAAAAAATTAATGACTTCATCTAAATACATTCATTTATACCAACAAAAATAATGTTTACAGGTTAAGTCACACTCTAAAAAATGCTGGGTTAAAAATAGACTGTATTTCTTGCTTAAAATGAACCCAAAATATGTTGAAATTAACATTTATTAATAAATTCAATGAATAATAATTAAATTGCTTATTAATAAATGTTCACCTTTTAATTATTATTATTGTTGCCTCTAGTAATTGTGTCTGATTTATAGTCAGATATATATATAGTCGTTTTTAGCACAGTGGGCAGACATTTAACCCAACTGCTGGGCTAAAACAACCCAATCGCTGCGTTTGTCCATTTTCAACCCAACTTGGGTTGTTTTTAACCCAGCATTTTTTAGAGTGTAACATCTAAATAAACCGGTTTTATTAAAAATAAATAAAAAAATTATGTAGCATCACTGAATCAACCTAAATAAATTAATTTATACCAACAAGAATAATGTTTACGGATTAAAACACACTCGCTGGGTTAAAAACAACCCAAGTTGGGTTGAAAATGGACAAACCCAGCGATTGGGTTGTTTTAACCCAGCCTTTTGGTTAAATGTTTGACAACTCATTTACTGTTTAAAAAAATGACTATATTGTTCACTTAAAATGAACCTAAAATAGGTTGGAAATTAACATTTATTAATATGTTTAATAAATAAATAATAAACATTCATTCAATTGTTTATTAATAAATGTTCACCTTTTGATTATTATTGTTGCCTCTAGTAATTATGTGTGAATTTTTTTTTTTTTTTTTTAATTTCCAACCTAGTTCATTTTAAGACAGACATAATCATTTTTAAACAATAGTTGGTCAAAACAACCCAAAACGCTGGGTTTGTCCATATTTAACCCAACTTGGGTTGTTTTTAACCCAGAATTTTTTAGAGTGCAGGTAAAAAAGCTCTTTAAGGTAAGCAGCAACGTAAAAACTGGCATGCAAAAACACAGAGAACGTCTCAGAAACCACCTAACAACACCACAGCTATGTTCTAAAAACCTTAACAACCACATAGCAACACCCTGGCAACCACCCTCACGCACGTGGCAGTGAGTTTCGCATGGGTACCGCCGCTCACTTTGTCTTCAGAAAGTGTAAAAATGCAGTTCATTTTCATATTCCTCACGCCAGCTGCCAGAGCTGCAGTAATTTGTCAGGAAAAATTCACCCAAGTCAGTTTGTTTCTTGCCAAGAATACTAATTAAAATGGGACCGGCTTAAACTTTGAATAGTTACAGATAAGAAATTAAATTTCACAGTTTTAAAAAGATGATCATTGTGTCTGTGAGTGTTTGGCAGCGGCGGCAGCCAGAGGAAAACTCACTTCGGTGTTGTTATTGTGTCTGCGCTCACCTTAGAGGCAGCAACCTGCTCCGGCGTCTGTTCTGCGTCTGCCTCCATCACTCATACACGCTCCGTTACACACGTCACACACAAGCATTGTTTAAACCGGACCGGCCGTCACGTCGCCGCTCAGACTCCTCATAAACACTGGAGACACGCAGTCAAACATCAGTGAGAAACCTTTCAAAGGCCTGTTGTTTCGCTCTCAGACTGCGATTGTGGCGTGTAGATGCTCTTGCCTTTGGAAACCAAAGAGCACAAAACAGACAAGGATCTCACCTTTAAGAGGCTGGGAATTACTTTTGATGCAACATATATAATGCATTGTTAAAAGCATTATGCCTTGCAATGCACCGTATGGTATGATCTCATGAATAACTGTAACCACATATGCATTATATTCATTGTTACACCTTTAGAAAGTGTAATGCATTAAAACACATGCAAATATTGTAATGCATTTTAAGTTTGGTTGCAATCATTTTTATGCATTGTAATTTACTTAATTAAATAATTTTATAGGTCATTACACATAAAGGGTTTAAGTGCTGCTAAAATCCCAGTATGTGAGGTTGAGATTTGCTTACAGAAGAAGCACTTCAGCGAGCTCAAACAAAAATAGATGCTATAGATTCCCACCCAAAAACAGTCACTTTATTTTCCCTCCAGCTGCAGTTAAACTGAATCTTCTGTGTGATGCATTGCTTTGGAGTCAGTCTGTTATATATTTGTATGACTTCTTCCCAGGTGACGAGCAGCAGACGACCTCACGCTTTAATGCAAACCCCTCATGTTCTGCTTTAGCGACTGAAATGAATATTTGCAATGTCACACTGATGGCTGGAAACTCATTCAGGAGGAGTATTTTGGCTCTAATTAATGATATTTTGGCTCTTGTCATCAGACGATGACACTGACCTTCGGACGATGTCACAGTGAAAAGGTCGAACCCCTGGTGCTGAACGCTTTACTTTCATTTTGATGCAAGACAGCAGACTCTATTTCATGGCATTTGTTGGATTAAATGAACTTGTGTAAATGAATTTGTGTGACTGAAGGTTTCTATGAACACAACACTAGATATGTTCAGAATGTCTTTGGCTAGTTTGATCATTCTTTCAGCGACCGTTTTTCAACCACGGTGTCATAATTCTGTGTATGACTGTCCTCTTTATATATCATTTATTCATGACTTAAATCACTGGAGAAACTGATGAAATCTTCAGATGCAATGAACAAACTTTCAAAATACATCATGAAAATGAGTATTGAAAAGATGAAATATATCTTTTTGTGATGTAATAATTAATGCATCAAAGTGTCAATTCATTCCACGGATTATCAGCACAAACTGCACAAATGTTGGTAGACTCCATCAGTGTTTAATCATCAGCATGACGTCACTGAATGACAAGATTAAGAAAACAAGACGCATAAATAAAAACAATTATCAGTGTAAGATATGATCCCGCCTGTAAACAGGCTGAAAGAGCGGCGCACATTTTTGCCCCGCCCACTCTCAAGTAATTAACTCGCTAATTAACATAACGAGGCTGTGTTTTCAGCAGTGACAGTGAGAGGGGGCGGAGAGATTTGATGACCTCGCTCTTTATTATTTGTGCTTAATGACGACATCCTTCAGATAAAGCAGTGTAAACCTCATTAAAAACACCAGTAAATGACAGCGCTCGTTTGCTCAATACAAATATACATCGTTAATATATTAACTATTATTAGCTCATGTTAGCTAATGTTAACAAGTGAGACCTTACTGTAAAACGTTGCTGCTTCATTCTGTCATAAAACCGCAGTGAACACGGGATGATTTCTTCTGCTTTGTTTTTTGTCTCTGGGTGCTGCAGCAACTTCTACAATGAAAAATAGACATTTTATTCAGAAATATTCCAGAGATTATTCCTCTAATGAAACTAAACATGTTTTCTTGGATTTATAGTTTTAATTTATAAGCTAATCTTTAACCTGTGTCTTCAACATCATCTTCCATCCTCTTGTACACTAGCAATTCCTTAATGATGACATCCTACAGGAAGTGACATCATTTTGTGGTTGAACCGTCGATCCCTAAAAAAAGGTGTAGGATTTACTTGGAAACAAGTTTCACTCCAAAATTGTTAGTACATTACAAAGAAGTGTTTACAGTGTTTGTGTAAATGATGAAGTTCTAGTAAATAAAGCTGAAGTGTCTGAGTTTGATCTACACTAGAAATGCCTCCTTAAATTATGACACGAGCAGATTCATTTTTACAGTTTAAAGGCTCCGTGGAACAGCAATGACGTACTGAACAGAAAAGAAGCCGTGCATCAAAAGTGTGATTACGTCAATCATTCTCACGGCGTGTGGCGTAAAGAGTTCACAGAACGTTGAGTTTGAACCCAAAACAGATTGAAATCTCAGATTCAAGCTGACACACATTGCTAAAGATGCCAATGGTAATTAATTAGCATCTCGTTTGAACGAGGAACAACAGGAAGTGGATCCGTCTCCCCTCAGGCCGGCCGTATCGGGGTCAGAGCGCGGCCGGCCGCTCAAGCGCTGCTCCACAGATAGAACGGGGCATATTGACTCTCAAATTTTCATGCTTCATCTCAGTTTCAGTCGGAGTCGCCCGCGGCCGGAGCAAACGCTCGAAGCTGCACAGACGCCGCGCTCACGAGACACCAAACGCAGACAGACGGAGGTTCTGCACGGAACTGGATCGGACTGTTGTTCACATCTGATGATAAAAGCCAAAGACAAGTAACGTGTGTGGACTACACTCCCTAAAAACTGCAGCTTCACAGCTAACAAACATATGTTCTGAGAACGTTCTGCTAAGTTATGAAAACATCATTGTTCTCTGAACATTCCAAATGTCCTTTTGTTCTAAACGTTTTGGTAACATTGTTACATATGTTACATGTTCTTGTAGTGTAGTAATAACAGTAAATTACATGCAACCCTAATTATATAGTAATACATGTAATAAAATGTAGTAATAAGGACACATTCAAATAAAGTGTAACCAATGTTTTTTCTTGGTTATGTGAACGTTAAGGGAACATTCCATTGTATCATTCTTCAAACATTATTGGAATGTTACTTTTGAATGTTCTCTGAATGTTCTGAAACATTAAAAAAAAAAAAAAAAAAAAAAAAAAACCTTCCATAAACGATGTATTTTAATTGTAAATTAATATGCAAATCAGACTGCAGCATTTACAAATCTGTAATCAGATTGGATTTATTTGGATTGACGAAAAATAATGTAAACACACCTAATGTCTCTTTAAACATCAGACACGTGACTGAAGGAGACAAACATTTACACCTGTGATTAGTGCCGAATCTCAGCGTTTGTGTTTGCAGTGAAAACCTGGCCTGGACCTGAAGTGTAAACGGACTGAACCCCGTCCAGACCTGGAGCTTATTAAAGGTATTATCTTGATCTCCAGGAGGATTTGCTGCAGGAGAGAGTCGACCTGCTCTTATTGTACCTGACACACTCACACACACACACATATACTTGCCAAACACCTCTAATCCACTGTCAAACCCTATTTACGCCACACACACACACACACACACACACACACACACACATACACACACACATGCTTTAGAGTCCCTCAGGTCCAACAATTACAGCCACAGGAATCACACGGGCCAGAAATACAGCAAGGCCTTGAGAGGAGATAACATGACACACACACACACACACACACACACACACACACACACACACACACACACACACACACCTCCAGTGCTGCTGGCTTTCCAGCTTCTGCTGCTGTTTTGCCATATTCAGAAACAAGAACAGTAGAGAGTGACCAGTGATGTCATGCTCAGAAACAAACAAACAAACAAAAAATTTTAATATTTTGATGACTGCAATATTTTTTTTTAATCTTTTTTTTAATTGTTGTCTATATTCACATGCAAACAAATGTCTTTGGTCTATTAATATTTGTCTCTTCTGCTCACTAAAGCTGCATTTATTTGATCAAAAATACAGTAAAACAGTGAAATATTATTCCAGTGTAAATCAGCTGTTTTCTATGTGAATATATAGTAAAGTGTAATTTATTCAGCATCATTACTCCAGTCTTCAGTGTCACATGATCCTTCAGAAATCATTCTGATATGATGATTTGATGCTCAACAAACATTTATGATTATTATCAATGTTGAAAACAGCTTCATATTTCTGTGGAAACCGTCATACATTTTATTCTTCAGGATTCTTTGATGAACAGAAAGTTCAGAAGAACAGAATTTATTTGAAATAGAATCTTTTGTAACATTATAAATGTCTTTACTGTCACTTTTGTTTCTGAAGTCATATGATGCTGCGACGAAGGGGAGGAAGTTTCAATGTAACTAATGTATGATTTATTTTTAATTCCACCTTCTTTTCTGTCTGTTAATTTTATAGAAAAGAGCAGTGTGACTGTTTTTTAGTGTTCCACAGAAGAAAATCAGTCATATTTTCTATTTATATAATGCAAGACTGTGCTGAATTAAGAGAAGAATTTGCCAAACTGAACCACAAACCTAAAGTAAAGCCTGGAAGCTTGTTTGAAGGTACACTCAGCGTCTCCAGCTGCTCTGACCACATCATCTCGATGTACGGTGTTTATACACGGCTGTTATTGGTCCCAGGCCACGGCGAGTCACGCGTCTCCGGCGAAGCCCACGACACACACACCTCGAGTCCTCAATGACAGCAGAACCTCTCGCTCCTGTGACTCGTCAAATCATAAAACACAAATGTGTGAAGATCCTGACGGCCGCTCGTAAAGATTTATTTTATTTTATTCAATTTCACACACGCAGACATTCGCCGTCCCGCCTCGGCCAGCGTCCAGCGAGCTGTTATGGGTGTGTAAAATAAATTATAGTTTTATGGTAAAGATACAGGCACTTTAGAAGAGCGCATCCAAATGGATTCAGCGTGTTTATGAGGACCGTTGTCCTGGAAAGTAAAAGGTATCAATTAAATGACAAATGCAGCGTGTAGTTGAGTGTGTGTGTGTGTGTGTGTGTGTGTGTGTGTGTGTGTGTGTGTCTGGCATTGGTCTCATGTCCTCAGTTTAAATGTGAAATTCAGCACATGCAGATTTCAGCACTCAGCAAACTTATGAGGGTCAGTCCAGACATGGCGGTCCAGATGGGTTTGGATGACACACACACACACACACACACACACACACAAAAGTATGTATTTATAGCAGACAATAACATCTCTCAAAACTGTCACACAACACAAGCCAGATGCTGATTTATTTTTATTTATGTCTGGATTCCTCTCTGCCACACAAACATGATGGAGAAAGTGTCTGCTGACGCTCAGATCTCTCCGAATTTATGAATCCTTCAAGACACGATCATGAGAGGTGAATTACACAGAATAATGAGAGACCTGTACATCCGACCATCAACAGTCACATCTGATCCTACAGATCGATATCTGATCTTATAGATGAATATCAACCCTGATTAATATACAGCTGCAGATTAAATCAGATTTGATATATTATCATAGTACGCGATCCTACAGACCAAACCTTTGTACTACAAAGGGCCAAAAATCAAACATGAGGCTGAAAGAAAATGTTGCATTATATCCAAATATATTGTTATTTATTTATTTCAAATTGATTTATATTCTCTATATTTAAATGCAAAAAAAAAAAAAATCAAATATTTTCTAAATTAGAAACAGGGTTATAGTCAAAAACATTTTTGTAACTTGAAATAAAATAAACGATAACTGAAATTAAATAAAGTAAATGTTTCAGGTAGTTTTCAAGGCAACATTTCTAATGTCCACTTAATTTTAAGTACTAAAATAACTCAAACTAAAACTGAAATAAAAAATAATAAAACCTATACACAATATTTAAACAAATATTTAATAATAAAAATGACAAAAACACCACAAAATGACTCAAACTAATTACAATGAAAACAGAAAATATAAAAGTAAAACCCCAAAATATATAATAATATATTAATGATATTAAAATAACATTGATTATAAGATCTGCTGCAAATCGATGGCTAGTTTTGCTCACAGGATCTGTGCTTTACATAAATATATCTGTGCCTATAATTTAACAAATGCTGGGTTAAAAACAATTATTGTTTAATTATTGTTCATTTCCAACATGTTTTGGGTTCATTTTAAGCAAGAAATATAGTAATTCTTAAACAATAGCTGAGTTAAATAAAACTGCCCAGCAGGTTGGCAAACATTTAACCCAACCACTGGGTCAAAACCACCCAATCGCTGGGTTTGTCCATTTTCAACCCAACTTGGGTTTTAACCCAGCATTTTTTAGAGTGTATATATTAGTATCTGACCCAACCAGAGCGTAGATCAGTACCTGGCAGTCTATATATTCACATCTCACTTTGTAGATTAACTTCAGATGGTGAGTATCAGTCTAACCTCTCTAAATAAACCAATAAATCAAACTCTGTTGATCAGTATTTTCCCTATATAGAGTCATGCATGTCATTAATCAGTGGGGTCAGTACAGGGAGTGTCCGAAGCCAGTCCTCCATCCTTGACCGGTGTGTGTGTGTGTGTGTGTCTCATGAGAACATAAAACCCATAATCTCTCTCATCATCTGAACACAAGAGAGAGAGAGAGAAGGAGGTTTCGAGGGAAGGAAAACAACATTTCACATTCACAGATGAACCCAATTTGGTGCGGTTTGGAGTGTAATTTAGATCAAACATCTCCATGTAAATGAGTCAGGCTTTCTTAATTAGGTGGTTGTGCAGAGAGAGAGAGAGAGAGAGAGAGAGATGAAAAGCTAGCAGTGCTCATCATCTGAAGTGGGTGTGGCAGCTGAAGTCAAACAGGATCCGCCCCCTTTATGTTCTGACCCAACCCTCCAAACCAACTCCACGTTGCCCTGGTGAACAGACTTGGTGACGCTGCTTTTGATTGGTTGTGAGACACTCATTCCCATGGTGATCAGTAAGTAAATAGGTCATTCCTCTCTGATTTAGCTGTCTGTAGAGAGACACGCTGCCAACAAGCTGCAATCGACACTTATGCCAAAAACACTGAACTCCAGCCAAGCACTGACACACACACACACACACACACACACGCATGCTCTTATAAATCAGACATACACATACATCCTCACAAATCTCGAGTTCACACACTTACACATATGCACACACTCATAAATGACACACTATTTAACCCATTACATGAGTGTGTGTCTGTACACATGGATTACACTGGGTCTGCTGAAGGTGTTTTGTACATCTAAGTGAGATTAAATCAAATCATACTACAATAATGTACACACACAGACATTTTTAGCTGCTATAATCACACTGATGTGGCGAATCTCAGCGCTCAGAGATGATTTAACGGGCCCCAGGGTTACAGGAGCCACCTGCACCTCCATAAAGCCCTCAAACACACACAGACTGAGAGTGTGTGCATATGAACACAGCATGAACACATGCACTTTTACTCTGTTAAACACTATACTTTGTGTCTGCATATATCATGCAATATGCGATTATAGTGCCTAATATACACATTTTACACATCATTCAAATTTTTTTTTTTTTTTTTTATGTTTTAGGAAGAAGTCTCTTCTGCTCACCAAAAGCTGCATTTATTTGATCAAAGGTAAAAATTGTGAAATGTTGTTCAAATGTAAAACAGCTGTTTTCTATGTGAATATATAGTAAAGTATAATTTATTCCTGTGATCAAAGCTGAATTTTCAGCATCATTACTTTAGTATGGAAGCTTGTTTCCTCCACTAAATAAAAAAAAATAAATAAAAAAGGTAATTGCGAATTTATCTCTCAATTCTGACTTTATATTTCGCAATTCTGACTGTTTATCACGCAATTCCAACTTTATATTTCGCAATTCTAACTTTATATCTCGCAATTCTAACTATATAATTTGCAATTCTGACTGTTTCTCACGCAATTCCAACTATATAATTCGCAATTCAAACGATATAATTTGCAATTCTGACTTTACATCTCGCAATTCTGACTATATAATTTGCAATTCTGACTTTTTATCTCGCAATTCCAACTATATAATTTGCAATTCTGACTGTATATAACGCAATTCTAACTTTACATCTCGCAATTTTGACTTTATATCTCGCAATTCCAACTATATAATTCACAATTCTGACTTTATATCACACAATTCTGACTTTATATCGTGCAATTCTAACTTTACATCTCGCAATTCCAACTATATAATTTGCAATTCTGACTTTTTATCACACAATTCTGACTTTATATCGTGCAATTCTAACTTTACATCTCGCAATTCCAACTATATAATTTGCAATTCTGACTTTTTATCACGCAATTCCAACTATATAATTCACAATTCTGACTTTATATCACACAATTCTGACTTTATATCGTGCAATTCTAACTTTACATCTCGCAATTCCAACTATATAATTTGCAATTCTGACTTTTTATCACGCAATTCCAACTATATAATTCGCAATTCAAACTATATAATTCACAATTCTAACTTTACATCTCGCAATTCTGACTTTATATCACGCAATTCCAACTATATAATTCGCAATTCCGACTTTAGAATTCGCAATTCCGACTTTATATCTTACAATTCTGAAAGAAACTGCGAGATGAAAAGTCGCATTTACCTTTTTAATTTTTTATTTAATGGCGGAAACAAGCTTCCATAGTCCAGTCTTCAGTGTCACATGATCCTTCAGAAATCATTCCAATATGTTAATTTGCTGCTCAAGAAACAGTTCTGATCAGTCGCTCTCTCTGTCTTGTGTTTAACGAAATAAAACCATCTCCATCCTTGAAATCTGCCTGATCAGACACTTTGTGCTTCACATGTGTCTTGAACAGAAGTTAATATACTTCAGTAGTAAAGATTCAGATCACTGCTACAGTTTGATCAAATTAAAGAGAGTTTCTCTGTAGGAAAGACGAGGCGCATGTGTGATAACGAGCTGAAGAGTTTGTCCCTCTAATGATACGTCACACACAGCCGACTTATTATTGTTATTGTGTTGTTAAAATGAAAAGAAACAATGACATTGTTTCATTTGTGGATGAAACGTCCCGCCGTACAGTTGCTCTTGCTGAGCAGTTTTGCTTAAAATATTATGGAATCATAATCTCTGCATCACATTCACGTGAACTGTAGGTGTAAAAAAAGCGAGCCTGTAATAATAAGTGTTCGACGAGACTGTAGAGCTGCAGTGGACTCATGTTGAACAGTGAAGCGGTCAGTTATCACAGCCAGACAGAAGCTGCAGGAAATCTCACACAAACCAACACTTCACACCGTCTCCAGGCTCAACACAACACACAGCGCACACAAACATGTCTGTTTCCTTTCTCCACAACAACACAATAACTGCATCGTCTTCTCATTTCAACACCATGAGTTTCATATTAACTGAGATAAAGCCAGCCAGTGAGTTTGTCATATGAGAACTCTGTCACTTGACGATGAGATGAAGGTAATCTCACGTGTGTCTCAAAAGAGATCTCAACACTGTCTCAAAGTCTGCAATCATAAATCAGAGATCTCAATATGAACTCAATATGATTCATCTCACAGCTGTGAACTCTTCTGGAGGATGACTAGAGACTCATTTGGGTCTGTTTTATCCTGAGGATGTTCAAGACGAAGATCTGAGACAGTCTTAAAAATGAAGACATGTAATTGATGTCTCCTGAGATGCAAAGAAACACACACCTGTGTCTTCAGGAGGACGCTGTGGATGACACGGGTCAACACACACGCATACTCACACTCGTTAGGAGGTCATCGAAAGTGTTCGTCTGCCGTTCTGACGGATATAATGTGACACTTCACGTCTCTGCGGAGCGGCAGAGAGACGAACACACGGGACGAGGAACGACGGGATTTACAAACTCCCAGTTCAAAGGCTTTGAGTTAATTAGTTTCTTCATAATCTGACGATACACTGATACATTGTGTACAAACACACACACACACACACACACACACACACACTATAGCCTGATACATTATTTATTATATGTAATAAATTGTAATATTGCAATGCACATAAAATTAAGCCCATTATTAGGACCATTAAGGTTTGTTTTTGCATTGTGACAGTGATAAAATACATGTCGATAATGCAAAAAAGAAAAAAAAAAAGAAAAAGCAAAATAATAAAATTACATTTACTTATTTTCATAAATATACATATTAAAAGAAACTAAAATGCACAATATAATTTACCTTTTTCTTTTGATATATTGACATGTTTTGGTGAGAGTCACGCATGTGACAAGAAGAAACAACAAGAACATTTATTTGTTTTGTGAAAACTTTGTTAGTTTGTACAGTTGATCCGAGATTCATAAGAAACAGAGCAACACGTTAATCTGACATGTTCTTATTAGAAACTGAAGGTGTTCGACACACACACACCGAGCGGAGGGAGCTGTCAGTAATCTCTTTATCACTGAATCATGGGGTGTGTGTGTGTAATATGTTGAGCTCAGTGGGAGCAGACGAGTGTTAAAGCGGTTACCTGCGCTGATCACACATTTATCAACATCATTTTAGCAGCAGAGACCTGCTCCGCTAACAGCTTCCTATCGTGGAAAGGGCATCGTAATGAATTATTGTTTTGCAGCTGGCTGGAAAATTGTACTTTCTTGTGAGGGGTGAGAGTAATAAATCACAGCAGCACATCAGCTACCGGAGGACTGCTGACTGCTGGAGTTTCCGTCTCCACTGACCGCAGATCAGACGCAGAGACACTGAACCAAAGGAGGCCCGTAACCTGCAGACATTACATTTACAAACAACACATTCAGTTTCACTGGACCGACGCACGGGCTCTGAATCGGAGCTTTAGCCAGTGTCCACCAAAGCATATCTGAAATATTAATTTTGTCCTACATTGTTCTGTTTGTTATTGTCGTCGTACACACAGGATGTGATGGTTGGACATTGTGGTATTAGTCCCGCCCCTCCGCCACTGTGATTGGACGGCTGTGTAAAATGAGTGTTTTGCATATTTTTCAACTCTGGAAAGCACACAAACAGCCTTGTCACGCTCACAGCAGGTCAGTTTACAACCTGTATTTTTAATTGTTTTACTATATAATTTTTGCTCTCATGATAATAGAATAATTTAGCTATTGTATATTGTATAATATAGTCTTCTATATTGGCAACAAAAACACTTTAGTCATCCTACATTTAGTCAAATCTCTGATAATATATTTTCCACTGTATTAAAAATTGTTAGTTGGTTAGTAGGTTTAATTTGCTCTTACATCAATGAAGGTCTGATTATCATTTTTATAACACAATTCAAACCATACTGCTGCATTTCACTCACCAAAAACAACTTTAACTTGCATCATTTTTGACCCTGTTTACGCCAAAACAAAATGTCTCAAAACTACACTGTAAAAAAAAAAAAAGTTGGTGGCCTTAAAATTGTGAGCTCATTGAAATTAATACAATAAAGGTGATTGATTTAATCAAAAGAAACTCAAAATATTATGTTATCTGAACCACATTAATTATCGCAGTTGATTTGACAAAAAACATGAACACTCTGGAGTTCCCTCTCAGATCTCTCCACCGTTTCTAATTTGACACGCTGATGTAACACAATCCTTCAGTCCGAATTACGGCCTATAATTTATTGAAGGCCTGTGTTTGGTTTATTCATGCGCAGTGAAGGCCTAACCTGACGGGAGTCTGGACGACAGCCAGACGTTAAACAGGTAATGAGTGTGTTTATCAGACACGGCACAAGGTGGGAAAAGCGTTTCATCAGACAGCGAGATCAAAGCGCTTCACGTTCACGTTCTATTCCCTTACGTTCCGCAGAAACAAAGCGCTTTTCAGCGGATGTGTGGTGAGATGAAAGTAAAACGCAGGGGGGCATTCGTCAGTCGTATCTGATGGAGGAGAACATTACAACATTATTTGCTGCTATCTGTAGGTGAGCAGCGGCTCTATCTCTGCTGTTATACTGAAGTAATCCAGGCTTCAGATAACATGACGGCAGACACTCGATGGACGAGTACGGGCCTATTTTTTTTTGAAACGCAGAAACATGAACCTGTGCAGTAGGCCTCTGAATTTTTCTTCAATGGCATCATAATCTTCTTGAATTACAGCAGATACAGAAACTCTTTCGGTCGTCTGGTCAGATTACTCACATTAAAGAGTTCTGCTCTCGCCGGACTCGTGTTTTATGTGCAGTAATGTGTACTTATGATCAGTTCATCACAATAATAACCTGCATTAAGTCAATAACCTGCTTATAAGTAAAGTGATGAGCTCCAATCTGATTGGCTGGTTTTACGTTAGAGAAAGTATAGAGAATGTATCAGTCTGCCTGGAAACAAACGAGACGTTCATACTGAAAGTGAACTTATGGTTGTTTAATTGCTGCAAATCGCTGTCAGCGAGAACACAGTCGTGTTTATGTCTCAGACTGCTATAAAGACACTGATTTAATCATTTCTACATGACGATACAGACGTTTGATGAGTTTAAAACTATCACACCAAACACAAAACTACAGATTATAATTTATCTAACATGTCTAAAGATCTTTTCGTACTCTAAAGGACATGAGACTTGTGCCTTTATTGCTTTACAAAAGTAACGGGACACCAATTTGCACCTTATTTGTGGAAAGTGCCATTTGTGTGCGAGTTTATTACAGAATCAGCGTTTTGAGCTCTTCTCTCACACGCAGCCATTAGTTTCTCTCAGAGCGGCTGTTTGCTCACAAAACTACATGAAGGACGCACAGAGAGACAAATGGAAGCGCAGGAGCCGGATAAATGACACAACAGGCTTCATTTCTTAATGTAAAACGCTCAGAAACGCCATTAAAAGCCTCCCACAGTTTACATGCGGCTGCTAAAAGTGTGATGGCAAGATGCTAAGTAGATTTCAGCGAGATGGACACAAAGTCGTGTGATTTCTCAGAGCTGCACTATATAGACGAGAAGACGGGCCGCTCGCGCAGAATTAGTGGGATTGTATATTCGTAATGGGCAGTAATTACAGGAACCCAAACGGGTCGAGTTACACAATCCCCTGATCATTTACCATCAGAAACCTCAGAGGAGGAACATGAGATGAGAGAGAGAAAACAGCAAGAAAGAAAGAAAGAAATAAAGAAAACGCATCTCATCCATCATACTATATTAGACAATAAAAGAAACCCCAGCAAACACAAAGATTGTTGTTTGAGAACCAAATAATAACATTGTATTTATGTTTAGATCTTCACTGCCATAAAAGAACATTCCCAGAATAATGCTTTTTATATAAAGGTTTTTTATGACAACAGTATACAAAGCATTCTGTAATGTTTACCTTTAGGTTTTATTTTTAGAATCATAAAATAACATAAAATTGACTCTTGGTTATTTTTAGAACTACAAAATAACGTATACAGAACATTCTCTATTGGTGTATTTTTAGGCAAATGTTCTGTTTCTGTAAAGAAAACGTTCCTTGCTAAAAAAAAACAAAAAAAAAAACAGCAACAACTAGAAAGAAAGAAAGAAAACATCCATCTTCCAGGAAGTAGCCCTGCATGACCTTTGACCCTTATAAAAACAGCAGCATCCATCACGAGTGCTCTGGGTAATGTGGTTAACTACCTACTTCCTCCATCCACCCGTGCGTGTGCGTGTGTTTCAGGTGTGTGAATCACTGTCACAGGTCTGTGTGTTATCAGAAGAATGTGAGAAATGAAGAGAGCTGATAACTGCTCAGTCTCTCTCTACTTCTCTGCGTTATTGAGGAAACAATCTCTGAGCCCAACATTTGTTTTATAACCTTTTGAATGCACATTAAGTTATCAGCGCAACATCTCTGAGATATAACGGCAAACCGTGCGGCTCTCCCAAACAAACACAAAACACCTAAAACCCCAAAAAACAAAAAGAAGCAGACGGATAGACAGAGTCTCTTTCATTTCTGCTACAGACAGTTTCAATACTTCTGCAGACGGACTAAAGGATATTTCAAAGAAACAAATGTTTGTCTCCATAATGTTTCATCAGAGTGTAATAACTCGCTCTGCCTGTATTGTTCATCTATCCATCATATAGAGACACATTTCAAGTCCAGCCCTGCATTATCTCTTGCTGAATGTCTTGTTTCCTTTTCGAATGGGAACTCGCACTGTGTCTGACAAGACAACATGGGGAACATCATCAGCCTGACCGGTGTCTGAAGCACGTGTATATCATTAGCCAACGACAGTCCATGGACGTCACTACCGGTGCAACCGTGAGTACACGTCATCAACTTTCTTTATCTTCAGGATTCAAGAGAAAAACTCCTCGATGCGCCTTCTGGTACATCCACTGAGACAGTGGTCTGGAAGTTCAGAGAGGCTTTCAAGAGATATGTACCGCATCAATCCAGATCTGCGCATGGAGCCTTGAGGGGCCTGGCCCATCTAGATCTGAGGAATGGAGACTGGGCCAGAAGGTGAGTGTGGAGAAACAAACAAAATCTGAGAGAGGGGATTCATAGAAAGCAGTTTGAAATTATTGTAGGGAAATAACATCTCTCCTTCCTCTGGGGAAACAGAGGCTCTCTCACAAGTGTTAGTGTTAAGCACATCTAGTCTTGATATGGTTCTATTTAAGAGTTGAGGATGTTCTCCTTTCAAAAATGGCGTTTCTGTTTCTATACTGGTTAGTGCATAAAAGCCATATAGCACCAGCTATATCAGACTAGACTGTGTTCAAGGTGAAGCTCCCTCACAGTAATAAAGTTGAAACTGCCTCCCCCAGAGACTGGGGTCCCCTAAGCAGGAAACTTTCCTTATTTATCAAGGTTGTACTTTCCTACACCCAGATATTGGGGTTTTCTCTCTAAGTAGGAAGCTCCCTTGTAGCTCGTTTAGAGCCGAGTGCAGATCAGGACTCTCACCAGACTTTTTCATGGTTTTTAAATGGTGTCCTCTGCTCCCCTTAGAGCTTTGTCTTATCTCTAGAACCCAACGGAAAGTGGCTTTCACCCCAGATTCAACCTTTTTTGTTGTAAGGCATCTTTGGGAGTGCTGGAGTCTTGAGATTCTGGACATTTCCTGGGTTGAACTTAGTAGTATCCTCCCTGTTTATCAGGTGTTGAAGTAGGGTCCTCTGTTCCTCATATCGAGCTCTTCCAATCTCTACAACCCAATGAGAAGTGGCTTTTTCATTCCAGTTTGCAAACCTTTCGTTTTGTAGGGCACCCTCGGGAGTGCTGGAGTCTTGAGATCTGGGGTAGACAGTGATCTCGAGTGGTTGTAGCTAGCGCATTTTGGGCTCCCCTTGATACACCGGTCTTCAGGGTTGCGTGTGGAGTAGAACCCTTCCGCTACTACTAGGGTTTCTTTCAGTGAGGGTCATCCACTCCATGTGAGAGAGCATAGCATGATTCCTGGAATCCCATTCCTGAGACAGCTATGTCTAGTGGTGTGGCTGCGCTTTTTGCAAGCTCCCCTTAATTAACGGGTCTTCAGGGTTAAGTGTGGAGTTGAACCATTCTCCACTACTGGTATTCCCTTTAGTAGGGTCCTTCGTGCCCTGAGAGAAGCTTAGGCTGATCTCTAGAACCCGACAAGAAGAGGTATTTTGCCCCAGTTTGAGAACCCTTTTTGTTGTAGGGCACCTTAAGAAGTGCTGGAGTCTTGAGATCATGGCACGGGACTACAGTATTTTGAATGATTGTAGCTAGCTCTGCGCTGGCTCCCTGTGATCAACAGATCCTCGTGGTCGAGCATAGAGTTGCCCTTCCCTACTGTTTAGGGTCTTTAAGTAGGGTCTTCTGCTCCCCTGGCATGAGCTTGGTCCTCTACTCACTAGAGATACTCATCTCTGAGCCCCAATGAGAAGTGGCTTTTTTGCCTTTTAGCATCGCTTCTCGTTGGCAAGCTCCTTCAGGAGTGCTGGTCTATTGTGATTGTGACTGTAGTCAGATTATGGGTAGAGCTTGGTCCTCCTAGTGATAGTGACAGGCTAGGGAATTGACTAACTCCCTGAGCCAATATTCCCTTAAAGGTATTATCTAGTATATAAGGCTATCGTTACCAGACATTTGAGCTCTGCCCTTGGGACTGACACCTGGTCCGCTAAGGAAGGGAGATCTTGACCTGGACTTGCTTACTCTATGCCTTGTAATGGGGAATTTTTTGACTCCGGCATCTAAGTCCATAGAGTCCTTATTTGAGTGCTTAGTGACAGCCGATCAGGCAGTCATTCACATCAGCATGGCATAGTGGGTATCTTGTCAGACACAGTTCCCATTCAAAAGGGAATGTCTTGGTTACAGATTTAACCCTGGGAACAAGACACTGTGTCTCGTTACCATGCCTCTGGCTTGCCTGCTTACGTCTCCTTCAGAAGTTGATGACATGTACTACAGATACCCTCTTGTACTCACGGTGGCACCATTAGTGATGTCATGGATTGGTCGTTGGCCAACAATATTGTCGTGTTTCAGATAACGATCATGCTGATTACATTCCCTATAGTGTCTTGTCAGACGCAGTGTCTCGTTCCCCTTCTCAGGGAACCAGGGTTACATTTGTAATCAAGACGTTTTTCACAGAAATTATGGTAGTGTTGAGAACAGTTTCTCACACTGACTTTGGAACAGTGAGTCTGTTCCTGTAATAATGACTGTTTTTGAAGTGGTGTTGCACATTAAAGTGCTGAAGTAATAATTAAACACTGTCCTCTCTTACATATTAGATTCATATCAGTGATTCAGTTAGTTAAGATGATTCACTTGATTCATTTGAATAGTGTTCCTTATTTTCTGTAATGGAATAAATATTTAGTAATCTTTTTGTAGCATTATAAAAAATGGCATTTTACATTAATGCACCAGTTGGTCTGAATGAAGACATTTACAGATTTTTTTTTTTTCATTGCCCGACCAGGAAAAAAAAGGTCGCTGTTTGGATTTAAATAAGCAAATGCTTAAGGGTCTGTGATTATTATGTTTCTTGCATGTCATATGTTTGGCAACAGTTCTCCTAAACCTAACTGATGGAGTGTGTAGCTCTTCATTCCTTAAACATCCATGTAGGACGACACATCATGGCCATATTCCAGCATAACAATGTCAAGATTCATCAGGCTCAAATTGTGAAAGAATGGTTGGGAGGGAGCATGAACAATCATTTTTCACACATTAATTGGAGTCCTCTGAGTCCAGACCTTAAATTCATTGAAAGTCTTTGGGATGTGCTGGAGGAGACTTTACAGAGTGTTCGACTTTTGCATTGACGATACAAGATCTTGACCAAAAACTGATGCACCTCTTGATGGAAATAAATGTTGTGATATCATTTCCATCAAGAGGTGCATTTAAAAGTGATTACATTTAAATGTTTTTGTAATGTTTGTGTTTTTATGAATGAGATGCAGTGAGTTTAAAGCTTTAAGCCAAGGTAAACAAACACAAAGAAGGTAAAGGACTTATTTGTAATGTCATGTGAGCTGATGTCATTTACGGTTAGTAATGTTGAGTTGAAGCGTCCAGCAGGAGCTTCTGGGAACAGACAGATGCAAGAGGGACACATAGAGGAGAGTGATGTCCACACACACACACACACACACACACACACACACACGTGACTCATTAGGAGGGGAGGATAACAGCCAACTCAGCGCCACCCCATTGCCTGGTCATTGAGCTCTCCAACCACGACAGATGCTGACAATACCCTCCTCACACACACACACACACACACACACAGCGCTGGGTGCAAACAGGTCTGAGTTCTCCTCCTGTGGAACACACCGGGTTAAGTGGGCTCAGAGCGGGTCAGCCGTTAGCTGGTTAAGACTGTTACACACCCGTCTGTTTCCTCTTGACCCGTCTGTCCAGAGGGACTCGACTCACTCCTGTGGGCTCAGATCTACAGCGAGAGACCTCATGAAAAATTACCTCATGAAAAATATAAATGAGAACGACAAGAACCTGCTTCTTGTACGAGACACTGAAAGATACTGCAGACACACAACATTCACTGTCAGCTGGGATGACACCCATAGTTGCTCTTTCATAACTCAGGAGATGAAGTTTACATTCACATTTATTTATATGGCAGATAGGAATGAGAAGTGTTTGTTATGGCTGCTGAACTCATTACATTTATCAGTACGAGTGTGTCCAAGTAAACCAGCACACATGATCTAGACTACAACCGTCTCAGATGTTTCTCCTGAAATTCTTACAGTAAAGAAAAAACAAAAACAGACCCAAACGAGTCAATACTTGCAGAGTGCAGAATTTTCAAGTTCATATTGAGGTTTCTGACGTTTGATAGTAGACATTGGTTTCTTGGCAAAAGGAATAATTCACCCAAAAATGAAAGTTCTGTCATTATTTACTCACTGTCATGTCGTTCCAAACCTGTATGTTGTCACTGCATGTTTGTCATCCAGATGCTCAAGTCTTCTGAAATCATATGATGCTTTGTATGATGCAAACATCTCCACTGGTGCTTCACAGAAGAAATAAAGTTTGGAACAACATGAGGATGAGTAAATTTCACTGCTATCCAGGAGAAACAATTGCCATATTTAAGAGATCTCATCAGTGATTTTTAAAAGAGGAATTAGATTCATGTTCTCAAGAGAGTTTGTCAAGAGCGGTTTCAGCTGGTAAACTAAACTAACCGTCTTCATGTTCCTGCACACACACACACAGCTATAACCTGATCCCCCCGTTGAATTTGAATACGCATCCTGATCGCTGCGTCCCCTCAGCAGCCCCTGCCAGATTTCTGGCCTGGAGGAAATTGCAGGACATTTCCTGACAAATTGAGTTAAGTAGACGTTAAGTGGAGTTTTAAGAAAACAAATGAGTCCCTTTATCACAGGTGGACACTGATGACTTAATGGGGCCCGAGCAGATCCTATCACGGCTAATGGCTCGACAGGAAACATTACGGCTTTTGTATGGAGGAGCGGCGCGAACGCGACGCGCTCCCTCTCTCGGACCCGTCATCCGAGTCCCTTTGTGTGGAAGGCAGATGTTTGTATGTATACGGTGAGTTGGCAGGGGCACCTCGGCAGATGCCTGTACGCGTGCCAAGGCAGCGAGGGCACAGACGGTGCGTGTTGGGCATCATCAGCCTTCCCGCGATAGGTGCGTGCCAAGGCTTATTGCTCTTATTTACGTATGTATCTATTCCTGCAGCCGAATATCCCCTCGTTCATTAATCAGTCCGTTTTTACAATCTGTCTCGTCGCGAGCACATTAAAGGGGCGGAACCCAGCAGATGATTAATTAGGAAAAGCGAGCGGAGAGGAGTGCGCTTAAAAAGACAACGACAACAGATGCATTCACTGCACGCGTGACCTCAAATTCATACGTGTCTGACATCGTGTCTGATTGTGTCGTGTGATAAACAAACGAACACGAGGACAGAGGTGCAGCGGGTGTCTGTGCTTCTCCAGCAAGGTACAGCTTGTTTTATTAACGGTAGCAGTGCCTCTGGGAAATGTAGGAGATCAAACTTGGCACTAATTAAAACGAAGTGCACCGGAAACGCGGCTCTGTTTAATATGTGCAGAACGACGCATGAGACACAAGAGCAACATGCTTTCATTCACTGCAGGGCCTCTAAACACATCACCATCATCATCATCAGGCTCTTCGCCTACATTAACACATGACCATACTACTATTAGTGTTTCAGCAGTATGTAGAATGTACAAATAATTATACCAAACTACACTGTCAAATTGAACGATATACAGCCAGAACACACTGTATACTGTAGATAGTGTTGTGCCCAGCAGACCTTCCTTTTCTAGTGGGATGAATCAAGTAAAATGAACTGTGATTTAAAAAAAAAAAAACGCTTCTGGAACAAGAACTAATGTAGGGCGGGGCTTGAAGTCCATTTTGATTTAATGGTGACTTTTTGCCAAGCAATCTAAGCAATTTTTAGGCAGTATTTAGCACCCAGCTAACAAATATACGTTCTAAAAAAATACATTTAAGTTATGAAAACATTATATCTAAATGTTCTCTGAATGTCCAAAATGTCGTTTTTATTTAAAATTATTATTTTTTTCTTGGTTATGTGAACGTTAAGGAAACATTCCATTGTATCATTCTTCAAACATTATGGGAATGTTACTTTTAAATGTTCTTTGAACATTCTGAAACAAATAGTAACATGTAAAAATATAGCTGCGAGCAGCAATTATCGGGGTTCAAGCGTTTTAAGACCTTTAAGTACTTATAATTATATAAAATATATTACATTTTATTTAGCAATCATGTAACCACTTAAATCACAGAAGGAAAAGACCAAACACAGACAAAACAGGCAATTTACCATTGGAAATATGTGGGTTAAGGCTTTTTAATAGTTATAGCGCCACCTATGGTCTGATCTCCATAAAAGTTTCCATGCTTGTTAAGAATCATATGTCGCATGTGCTCACCTATTTTCGTGACGTTTTGAGTTTTCGTTTAGGAGTTATAGACTTTTGCATGCACTTGGCCACGCCCATTTTTAAAAAATGACCCTGTTATAGCTATCCAAAGAGTAATGTTCAACTTTTGTTGATAATCATTGACCTAGAGAGTCCAGAGAATTGTACTGCGCTGGTTTGGTTCCGATCAGGCGAAAAGCCTAGGACTACTTCGCAAAAGTAGGTTTTTTACATAATTGCGAATATTTAATGAACGAATTGATTGACAGTGGTGGTTCTTGAGGCAAGTTAGTTCAGTATGAGGAGATCTATCAAATGATATGCATATTGTGTGGATGTGTGAAACACCACGTGATTTCAGAGCCTTAAAACTCGTTAGTGCCATTTAGTGGCCAAATTCTTTTAATATTCTTACAGACCTCTAGGGCCATGAGTCGAACATGCCCACCGAGTTTTGTTCCGATTGGCCTCCGTTGACCTTGTCTAATAGCTGCTCAAACTTCATTGGCCAATGGCGGCCATGTTTTTTGAGATATGCCAATGTCTTCATAGACTATAATGGCACCTTGGACAAGGACAATGCATGCCAATTTTCAAGTCAATCGGACCTGTTTTTGTTTTTTTTCCTGTTATAGCGCCACCAAGTGGCCTGTTGCCGCATCCTTTTCCACGTGCCCATAGAATGAGCTCTTACGTATAGGTATGCTGAGTTTGGTGAAAACATCTCATTCCATTCACGAGTTATAGCCGTTTTAGTAAAAGTGGCTCATCCCAGAATCCGAGGCATGCATCCGTCTTGAGCCAAGGATTCCAAGGATAATAGACACTTGAGCCTAAGCCTAACAGTTCAGGAATGATGAGCCATTTTGTACTTTTCACAACTGCAGCGCCCCCGTCAGGCCGGTCAGGCCGAGCCTTGCTGACGTTGTAGACGGTGTGATATAACCAGTGTCTTCATCAATCAGGGTAACTAGTCACAAGAAATATGGAAAAGATGCAGGAGCCCTGACCAATGAACAAAACAATACAGTGAATCACTCACAGCTGTTTACTTCACACTCAGTCTATCTGTCTCTCCCTCTCTCTGGATCTCTACTGGGTCTCTCTGCTTCTGCCAACAGACAGAGACCTGCAAACAGGTTATTCATTTATTCAAAAGGGGAAACGCTTCGGTTTGTGGGTTTTATTTTTATTTCACTTGTCCTCACAGTAGATGAAATCACCTATAAATGACCTCTGACGGTACCTGCATGTGTGATGAAACATATAGAACTGAACATTTCTCTTGTTCTTAGGGTCAGTTCACCCAAAAATAAAAGTTCTGTCTTCATGTGCTCACCCTCATTTTGTTCCAAAGCCTATGATTGTCTTTCTTCTGTGGACAGAAAATAAGATATTCAATGAAAACAGCATTTCATGAATTCCAAAAAAAGAATTAAGGGTAGTTCTGCACTGCATTCTGAGTTCATTTTTGGAAGAAAGAAAGTTATCAGATTCTTTCCTCCATGTTCTATATGGTTTGGAACATCATGAGGGTGAATAAATAATCATTTCTCATTTGGGTTCCTTTAAGCAGATCATGACTAGTTAGTGGAAAACATCCACACCTGCTGCTTTTCAGTCGGCAGCGGATGAGCAGCACGTCCTGCTTCTGACAGGCCTTTAATTGTCCTATTACAAGAAAACTGACTATCAGAACATCAGCAAACACACAGAATGAACAATCATCTAATTGTGATACACACACACGTGCTTCTCATCTCTTTTGTCTGCTAACTGGAACTCTTTGTTGGTTTGTGTGTGACAAAACCCGCAAAGCCTCTTTTTCATGTAGATCTCATTAAACACACAGTGATGATGTGTTGCCATGTTCAAATACAAGTTTCACTAAATTCGGTATGTGGCTTTCAATGTGATTTATATGTGAGTGAGCAGACTAATATATCGGGTTATGAACTCCTTAAGCCATTAAACCAAAGGATAAATGTCAACTTTTACTCTGCAGTCTCTTCACAACAGAAATGTATTGCTTTAAAGTCAACATGAAATGACATTCAACCCATTTTACTTCCATATTGTGAAGCATTTCCAAATGAAACAGTATCCCAGCTGATAGGTAACGTTCTCAGAACGTTCTGCCAAGGTTCTCTCAAACAAACGTTCTTAAAGTCACAAGTTATCTGGTTTTTAATAATGTTCACAAAAACATTATTTTTCAACGTTCAGGGAACATTCAGAAATTGTTTTATAACTAAACAAAAATGTTATCCAAACACTTTTAGAATATAAGCTGGGATGTAGGCTAGAACTTCATCAAGAAATAAATAAATGTTGAAAAATAGATATTCCATACCAGAACAGAGCAGGTGATTAAGAGGAATCCAAAGTTCAACAGCAGAAGAAATAACAGCAGCAGCAGCAATAGTTATGTCGAGTCTTCTTCATTTCTACAGCACTTTTTACAATACAGATTGTTTCAAAGCAGCTTCACAGTGATAATAGGAAAATTAATGGACAGAGATGATTTTGGCTTTACAGCAGCTCTAGTAAAAAGTTATTATCGAGCTAAAGTAAGTTTTTGATTGAATCACTTCCGTTGTAAAAATCATTAATTATTAACTTAGGGGCCGCTTAAATTACACCTTTCCTACTGAAAGCAGAAGGCTTTTAATGCATTCTTGCCATTCATTTACATGTTTAGTCTAAAGGTGTGTCTGTGTGTAGACACTTAGTCTTGACATTGCCAAATTACTTGTCTGGCCTGCATGATACAGAATTATTAGTCGTTTCCGCAGATCCATGCGAACTGGTATAATTTTGATAACGTTTTATCTACATAGGGAAAGGAAAGGGAAGGAGGCCTTCGCAGGGGACAGTTTAGTTGACACTTCAGGGCTGCGTTGTCGTCGTGTCTAGGCGCAGGTCCTTCATCTCATCTGGATATGGCCTGGATCTGGCAGACTACAGCAGAGAGAGACTAATATTAGCGTAGACGCCATTATGGGAAGTGTTCCCGGCTGACCTAATCTATGCAGCCTAACATTTTGCATGATTTGAATTATAGAAGTAGATAATGTGTTATGTGTATGCCAGGTTAAAGAGATGTGTTGCAATAGACGTGAAGGACTATAATGCATTAAGAGCTCACTCAGGTACTGGGGAGCAAGTGCTTTATAAGTGATTAGCAAGATTTTAAAATCTATACGATGTTTAACAGGAAGCCAATGCAGTGTTGACAGAACCGGGCTAATATGGTCATACTTCCTAGTTCTAGTAAGAACTCTAGCTGCTGCGTTTTGGACCAGCTATAGTTTGTTTATTAGGCGTGTAGGGCAACCACCCAGTACAGCGTTACAGTAATCTAGCCTTGAGGTCATGAACTGTTCTGCATTTGTCATTGAGAGCATATGTCGTAGTTTAGATATATTTTTAAGATGGAAGAATGTGGTTTTACAGATGCTAGAAACATGGCCTTCAAATGAAAGATTGGTATCAAAGAGCAGCAGCAGCACCAATATAACCATTAAGAGCAGGAGCGTAGCAGATCTATTCTGCCAAAACCAAACATATCAGCACTGTTATATCCATTATCATGCCAAACACTCCTAGAGTTGTCATTACAGAAATAAGGTTAAAAAATAAGAAGGATTGATGATGTCAACTGAAAAAGGAAAGTCTAGGAACATGGACTAAGACAGTAAATAAAGTCCATGCTGATTTCATATTGACTTTTACTACAAACAGCATCTCCATAAAGAACCATCACAAAGGTTCACGTCCCTCTCTCCGTCTCTTGTTTTCAGGAGCAGGTACGGTCGACTCCATTAAATCCACACCGTGGCCTCTCTTTTATGTGACATTTTATTTGGCGGAGACAAACGAGCACCAGTTGGATTATAACATAATTTGTCTTGTCTTTATTACCAGCACAAAGGACAACGTTCATTAATTATTCCGCCGTAGCAGCTCAGCAGCGAGCGGAGAAGGTCTCTCTCCGGACAGATGGTGAGGACACTGTTATTTATATCAATCAGCTCAAAATGTTCAGTCAGGATTACTATTCCTTAGACTATCCTGATTTATTTCTCTCCCTCTTTGCCGTAGGCTGCCGTTTGTCCGTTTTAAGGGAAAGACGATTGGAGGTGGATCGCAGTGTGTCCTGGCATGTTAATTTACGTGACGTGTTTGTTCTGGAGGGTGAAAGATTTCCTCCCTCTGGACACAAACGGCTTAAACAGGA
Source organism: Elopichthys bambusa (assembly GCA_037101425.1). NCBI lineage: Eukaryota > Metazoa > Chordata > Actinopteri > Cypriniformes > Xenocyprididae > Elopichthys > Elopichthys bambusa. The sequence continues at coordinate 34,638,732 of CM074440.1, read as the reverse complement.
ACCGGAAGTGCACTGGTGCTGCTGGGAAAACTTCCCAAATCACCACTAAGAAAAGTATATTCCAGTAAAATCAATAAAAACAGCACTGGAATGCAACACTGTTCCATCAGAACATGGACTCGAGCGAAGGCTCTTCTTCGTTAAATTAATATTAAAGTCGAGATATTGAGAGTGAAAAATGTTCTTTCATATATCAAAGTTTCTGTCTTCAGAACAAGACACAAACCGAGATGAATAATTTTCCTTCGTAATACTTGAGTTTGTCAGAAAATATGATCTGCTGAAATGAATCAGATTTTGGGAGATTCTCTCATGGCTTGGCTCTCCTGTTGAGCCAAATCTGAACAAATATGCAAAAATAACTGTGCAGGTTGTGATTAAGATTTTAAATGTGTCTTTTTTCGGCTTTTAGCTAATGAAAAACAAAGTCTTGGAGGATCTTAGTGTTAATTTATTAAACATGAAAAGGGCCTTGATGAAATATAGAAGTGAGATATGTTTTGCATTTCAAAGAATCCAGCGTACAACTTACTTGCATGTAAATTAGGTCAAGATTTGTAGACAATATTTTCCAAGAGTTTCCATGTTTGAATGTGCATATTACAATGCTGTGGCCCTCTCTGATGATAACAGATATTTGCTTAATGTCAGTCCTTGCTAAAACGAACATTTTCCGCCAGAATCGCGCTTTGAAGCGCGGCCTCCGACAGTCTACCTCATTCACGACACATTGATCGAATGTATTGAATTAACATGAAAGCAGGTGGATTATGAAACGGTTGTATTTGTGTAAACCAGCAGCTCTCGTGCGTTATTATTTTTCCTGTAATCTCCTGCTGTATTTGTGTCTGTTCAGTTCAGCGGATCATTTAATGCTTCATGATCTCTATATTCTGCATCATTGTAAAGCTGTATGTCAGGAACATCATGTAAATCTTTCCGAGCGAGGAGTTTCCTAGCCTGACAGCACGACGTCATCCCCTGAATACCATTTACAGAGTAATTAGTTTTATGCAAACGAGAGTTGAAGATGAAAGTCAGAGCTTGATCAATTATGAATTATGTTATACGTTTTCTCCTGCGTACCGTGCTTTGTGTTGGATTAATGCACCTTCCATGATTAAAAATGCATATGCCTGTAATATATATATATATATATATATATATATGTAAAGATGCTTTTCAATCTCATCAGGTAGCAGAAGGAGGGGGAGGTGCTTTAAGATAATGCATTGAGTGGGCGGGGCTTCTGACATTGGTCAGTTTGATTGGCAGGTGCACAAGTAATTTTTTTATTTATGTTTTCCTGGCCTTAAACATCTGGACTTATTAGCCAAAAAACAGAAGCAGAAGTCATCCTAGTTGGGTAAATTTTTGCATTCACATTTGCTCCAATAGCAAAAAAACAAACAATGATAGCAAAGAGGACATTTTTTTGCGAGATTATATTGGTAAGAAAAAAGATTTGTATATAATTTGTAATACAACTCAGCCGTTGTATCAGAAACAGTAATTTTCTGCAATTTAATGCCAAGGTAATAAAACACAAAGTATAGTGTTATAAATGTACACAAACAAGAACAAATGTAGGGCGGGGCTTGATTTTGATTGGATGGTTGTGGTTTGCTATTGGTGGATCTCATGTGAGTGACAGGTTGCCCCGCCCTCGTCATCAGAGAAGAGATGCTGCAAGAGGGAGGAGAAGATATTCTGATTCAAGATTACCAGGAACATGAATTTAACACAATAATAATGTGCACCGATAAATCATTTAGAATAAACACTGCAATAAACACAGAATTTTCAATTTTGATTTCATGGTGTCTTTAATAACTGTTGAAACGCATCATCACAATCTGTGAATAGGTTCCATTAGCCAAAATATGGTCATTTTTTGCACTGACCACAACTCATTCATTGGTTAATCAGACCGTGTTTCCAGTTTGTAAGATTCTGCCAAAGACGTCCTCATTCCCAAACACATTCTCTTTCAAATCGAAATCAGACTGATATGACAACAGATCAACACATGTCTGTCTGATCTGATTAACCCCTTCAAAACCCACCTGACGGGAAGCATGTTTGGGACTAAAATGGCATCTCTGAATCTCTGTCTCTCTCATGGCACATATTAACATTTGAAAACTATTTCCTCCTTCCCTCCGCAGACGGCTCTCTTTCTCTCGCCCTCTTTCGTGGGCTGCCGTCCATGGCTCGGAGCGAGACTGTTAGTTAGCAATACTCATAAAAACTCAATTCATCAGGAAGAGGATCGTTTGGTGCGGGCAGAAAGCACACAAAAGGGTGAAGCTTGTCAGAGAGACAGGTGGCAAGAGATCTGGCTCTAATAGTGAGCAATATGAATAATAGATTCTGCTAAATGTATGCCAGTAAACACAGCTGCCTCTGCTCGCGTCCAAAAGAACAGCTTGGCAGGACGCGGCGTGCGGCGCGGAGGGGAGACGGGCCTCTCCTCTCCTCTGCTCTCCTCCGTGAGCCCCACCTGAGGACAGAGGCCGATTAACTAATCAAATGTGCCAGCTAAAGAGGGGAAGAGGAAACAGGAGGAGAAAGAAGAGAGAGAAGGCCGTTTAGCCCGTTGCGGCCTGATGGCAGGTTGTTAGGGAAAGAATGAAGGTCTAATGACGATCCGGTGAGGTTAAAACAGGATGAACTCATCGGGGCTTTACACTCACACACACACACACACACACACACACACACACACACACACACACACACACACACATGTTGGGTTTCCATGTTTTTTGGGGACTTTGAATGAAGTATCCAAACTTAATGATTCTTAATTCACCAGAACTGACCGGGGAAAAAGTGTCTCATTATAGGAAAAGCTGTAAAATCCAAGTAGTAGTTAATTAGTCCAAACTGTAGGCGGTTTGCTATAGAAAATGTGTTAATGAAAATATATGTACACATTATACAGCAGCCATTTGATGAAAGCAATATGGCCATGACGGTGTTCACAATATAACCTACTGTACCATATTAAACGCGATAGAATCGATGTGTTGTTTTCCATAATAAATGAAACCAGTCAGCGATTGGCTGGCGGAGCTGCTGATGTCATCGTCTGGCGCTGGACCTCTCTGAAGGTAGATGATGTGTTTACATTCTCTCTAGCTTTCGCTGATGACTCCCCTGTTGTAGTTTAGCAAGACTTTGCCTAGCAGAAGGTAATTAATTCTTCAATTAAAATGTTGTTAAACATTTTTAATGAGCAGAAGACACGTGGGAGAGAGACGTGGAAGTATGTTTAACCGGGGAAAGAGAAAACACGGCCGTTTGAAAGTTAGTTTCTGCGAAATGCGCTCGGTGACCCACTTTACCCAAACAACAGCCAGAGAAAAAAAGAAATATAAGAAAGAAAAATCGAGCAAGATGCGTGTTAGGGCTCAAAGGAAGCGTCCTTTATATCAGGTGATTACGGTTTCATTTTTCTGTGGCTTTTATCATCAGAAGGCAAATTAGGCCAGCGTTACTCTCCAAACATCCCCGTCTGCACCCCTGAAAATCAACCTATTCCCAATGTAACAGATTTAATTAATAGTGTAGCAAAATAATCTGTTGCTAAGGATGGGGAGAAAGAAGGAAGCTCGTAATTGGGATGCTATCTATCCTCTATAATTAAAGTCAAGTGAGTGACACGCAAGTTTATTCCTCTCGAAACAAACACTGTTGTTTCTGCGCGTCCGGTCGGAGCGACGGCCTCAAGGTCACGTTCGCGCCGGTAATCTTCACCCCGCCGTAGTTCATTACGACGGCAGCGTTCTGTAGTTTCCTGCGATGGCGGCCTCAATTAGAGACGTGTAAATGTGTTGTTTGCTTAATCACTCCAAAACTGGCCCTCAGGACTCGCCTAATGCAACTCCATTAAGAGCAACATCAAAACAAAGATTCTGCTCCTAATGACCGTAATCTCTTTCCTTCGTCAAACAAACGCCAAATCTCAGACCCAAATCACCGCGTGATAAACGAGCACGCCGCAGAGATGCGCAGACCTCTGATACGGACGCACCGGCAGATCAAGTTTCCTCTCGTTTTAGCGCCTCAGGAGGACCGACAGAACCAGAGATAAACATCATACAAACATCATCATTTACACAATTACCGTGTACTTCCTGTCACCCATCCGTCAGTCACTGTTTGGCCGGCTGCTTATCCTCAAAAACGGCTCGAAAGAGAAAGACAATGCAATTTATGCAACTAACTGTGCAATCATAATGACTGAAAAACAGATATAGAGCTAGAATCTAGTTAAATGAGACAGATTGTGTGACGCCCTTACCCTTAAAAACCATCAACAAAACTAAAATTAAAAGAAAACAGATGGGTAAATAAATATGGGTTCACCTGCTCTGATAAAAGTGCACGAGATTCTTCCACCAAGTAGTAGTTAATTAGTCCAAAATGTAGGTGGATTACTATAGAAAATGTGTTAATTATATACATCATTTGATAAAAGCAATATGGCCACGACTGTATAACACAACCTACTGTACCGTATTATTGCTTTCTACTCAGGCCCTGTTTCCACCTGGTATTAAGATGCTTTCATAGTGGAAACGCTCATGTATTCGAACAGCCACTAAAGACCATCTACTCTCCGCGTAAACATTATGGGAAGCGCACTGGCCACAAGGGATTTAAACTTTGTGAAGTTAGAAGATGAAAAATGTACCAAGCACAATGTTCTCTCACCATTTCATAGCGTTCGGTGTGGTATTGTGGCTGTCAGAGCAGAAACAAAAGCTGATACTCTCCATATGCTCTCCAGGCGTGTTCATATGCAAGCTTATTTTGTCCATTATGTCGAAAAAAACCCCCGTACATTTACCCGCAAATAGACCCTTCCCTTGAAGAAATCAGGACAAAAGAGACACCAGGTGTAATCGGGAATGTGTCTCCCTCGTCCACTTGTGATCCGATCAACCAAAACACATCTTAAAACCAGGTGGAAACAGAATTGTGTTGTTTTCTTAAAGGTCCCATAATAAATGAAAGCAGCCACTGATTGGCTGGCGGAGCTGCTGATGTCATTGGCTAATTATCACAAAACCTTTGACTTTAAGGCCATTTTTACTTACTTTTGTAGCATGAATCATTTCAGCACAGAGTTTGGTTGCAACTTGACATCCAGTGTACAAACAGTGTTTCTGTCCTGTCAAGGGATCACGTTTTCCCAAGATATTATGCTTTTTTAATATTGATAAAGCCAGGCCTGGGTGTGCGAATGGTTGGGATTGGTTTTTCTCGGGGTTGTTGCGTGTCAGATCGTGGGACAGGTAATAAACAGGCCTTTAATTGCGGCGGTGCGACGAACGCACAGCCCATTTCATTAGGCATAAATAATTTGGCCGCTTGGGTATGTGCATTCTCAATTACCCATTCTTTTTGTATTCCAAATTACAGATTCTTTCTGATGTTTCTTTAACAATATTAACGAGCTATGTAAACTAGCCATTGGCTTTTTATAGCTCTTCGTATTTTTAGGTTTTTCAGGATCTGAATGCATTATTTTGCAGAACAGAAAGTAAAGTCACAATGTCTTTTATGTGCAGCTCTGTGCCGCAATTAAGGTGATCAAACTTCTTTCCTTCTGCTTCTTTCCTAATTTAGTTTACACTAACAAAAAGTACTATGGCAATACCATATTCCTTTTTGCAAATACAACATGAAAATGCCATGGTATCACTTGTAAATACAATCAAACACACACCAATGAAGGAATCAGATGGTTAATTTCATTTTGTTCGTTTGAATCACATATAGCCAGTTGGAGGGATTTACTCTGGTGTTTATTGTCCTGCAGGGCAGCAAATGTCCCACATTCTGCTTTGCACATGTATGCGATGCACTGCTGCTGCATGTATTTTATATAATCTGACTGACATCGGTAGGAGATTATGATGAGATTATTCAGCGATTACAGAGATGATCAGCGTCTGAATTAAAGCTCTAACGACGATATTAAGCAGCTTCTTCACTATTAGTGCTGAAATATCATTTTTACAGCCACAGTGATTCACTGGGGGAATCAGTTCATATAAACGTAGATGGACATGATCTCTGCATCAGCAGAAGGGCCGAGTATAGCCTGTACATAAGTCAGGGACTAATTAAAATGTCCTTCCTCGTTAGTGCTGATTGGCCTGTGTGTGTTGGCCAGTCTGTGTCTCTGGCACAAGAACACGCTGCCAAATTTAGACATGTGTGTCACTGGTCACGCGCCCATCAGATGGACCACAGCAGAACTGGGGCAACCGATAATCCCTGAAGAGCGCGAAGTCTTCACGCACACTAACAGAAAGAACATTTAATAATTCATAAACTGACAAACTCTAAACATGGATTTATTCACATTAGTTCTTTAGAAATGTGAAGTGTGTGTGTGTGTGTGTGTGTGTGTGTGTGTGCGTATTGGTGTGTTTGTGTGTGACTGTTCTTGAAGATAGCAATTAATGGTGGCGTTTTTCAAAACCCAAATGAAATGGATGGAAAGACGTCACAGAAAATAAGATTGGCAAGACAAACTCAGAGAGAAAGAGGGAAGGTGTGAAGTGAGAAATTTGGACAGTTGGGATCTTTTTCACTGACTAGCAGTCAAATCACACACACACACACACACACATGCACTCAGTCACACACACACACACATACTATGGAGATAAATTAATGACAAATGTCTCTGAAAAAAAAATCCATTCCATTAACAGTGTTTGATTTTTAAAGCATTGTCTTTTTAAGGCTTGCGTTTTAATGGTTTGAAATTCAACATATATAACTCCCTGGGGTCGGCGGTTACGTCTGCGATACCACCTCGTTTTTTTCTTACCAGTGTGAAAGAGACTCAAAATAGTCGATTTTGGACATAAAAATAAGAGTTATACATCATTCAAAACTGTGAGATGTCTTCTTTTTGTGTTGTGCTTTTTGCAAAATAAAGAAAACTAATGAAGCTTCTCAATGAAGCTCATTCTGATACTTGTCAGAAAATGAACTGTAACTTAGTGAATACTAATCACACAAACATGAGACATATGTCTAAAGAAATGTCAGGTTTTAAATAATGCCATATTGGCTTTTCCCAAACTATATTGCTATACTGAGATGAGTGAAATCGACTGAAATACGTAATAAATACTGACATAAAATGTGCTAGCAATGTATTAAACTGCACATTTAACGAGTTCGTTTGCCCATATAATCTTTAGGGTATTAGGTTAGCTAATTTGTCTTGCTGTCCACTGATGAAGCAGCTTCAGCTCCAGCTCTGATACACCCCCACAGTGAATAAATATAGGATATGATTACATAGTGCATGATACCTGAGATGAAGGTGGAGTTTGGGGAGGTGGAGGGATGCTGGAACAGCTGAGAGATTAGATGGGCTCGCTCCTCCCTAAATTACGTTTAGGAACTTCACTAAGATTTATAGGCTTTATAATATTACAGATATGATACATAAAATGGTATAGAGGTAATACGAATGTTTAGATTTCTTTGACAGATTGTGAAGTGTTTACTGTGAAATAGCCTAGCGCCACATCAGTGAAGCTTTTGTTCGCAATGAATGATGAAAATTCTCAAAACATTATTAAATGAAAACTAGAATATTCGACAGGCAATTTCTGTCAGGATGGTTGTTAGCATGTTGCATGCAGTCACAAGGGTGCTCTGGGTGGGTACTAGGACGTTGCTGGGGTGTTCTGGATGGTTTCTAAGGTGTTGATACGGTCTGTGTGATTACTAGCGTCTTGCTATGTGGTTGCAGGGGTGATGTTAGGTGGTATGTGGTTCCTTGCTATGATTTGGGTCCCTCCTGTGTGATCAATATATCTGGAATGGTTTCCTTCCGCCGCACAAATGCTGTGAATCTTTGTGGTTGGGCCGTTTTCACTCACATTATCCAAGAAAACACTGAAGACCCAGGACTAAATGTACGGCACACATTTCATGAAGTGTGTGTGTGTGATAGGTGTCAGATCTGAGCTCCCCCCGCAAAACCAGTGTGTGAAATAATCCCGTTCCCGACCGCGTGACCCGGGGCGAGAGAGAAACCGGACCTGATAGTTCTGCTGCATTTGAATGTTCCTCTCAGAAACACTTTACATATTCAAAGAGCATTTAGTGTGCGATTCCCTCTCATGTCCGGGGTCAGTCCGCGGGTCCCCGTTCGATTGAAGTTCTGCTATTTTGCGAGGTGCAATAACACAGGGAGAGCAAACATAAACAGGATTAGTATTATCGCAGGCGTATGTGAGAACTAACTGGCATATTCAGAGAAATGCAGATAACGGCATGAATATGTAAAGCAGGCGAGTTCTTTTGAAGATGTTTGGAGCTCTGCTCTTGAAACAGACAATAACGGCCTTACAAGCGCACTTATCACAGGGGCCAACTATTAAAAATGTAGTTGCTTTTTATCACTTCTGTTGCATGCGCAACACAAACACATGCGCTCGCATCTGTGCAACCCGTCAGCGTTAAGATTATAATCTGGAATTTGCCGCCGGATTGATATGACAGTGAAAGAGCAAACGGCCTGTTCTCCAAATGTTTGCGTTCTTTTCTCCGACACAATGAAGAGAAAATTGAGTCTATTTGTCAGCTGAGTCGCGGATGAAGAATGAAAAATAATTTTCTAAAGGACGTCTCTGTCTCCTTCCCCTCCCCGCGGTGAGAAGGCAGAATCTCCGACAGTTATGGGATCTTACAGATGGCGGACGCGTCTAATATCGAAGCGACACCGGGATCGGTGCCGCGGCAGATACCAGGATGCTGATTTATAGATGCGGCTCAGAGAGTTAATTGCGGCGCACAAGTTTCAATCACTCTTTTGGGAGGTTTCTGGGACACGAGGCTGCAAATCTGCATCAACAAACACACAAACAAACAAACGCAGCCATATTTCACACATTCATTTGCTTATTTGTGTTTACTAACCTCGAGACTGCACAATGCCGCTAAAATTGCCCTCCTTTCAGAATTCAATAAGCGCGATGAAACATTGACAACATGACTGTGTATGTTTGTTTCTGCTGGATGGGAATCAATCTTTAAGAGTTGGAGAGAGTTCACACGCGACACGCACTGTGTGTAAATCATCTGTGATGTGTTTAAGATTCGTCTTCATTTGATTCGCTGTGATTAAAATCAGTGGAAACCGCCAGTGTCTGAACTTCAGAAAACAGTTGAAGAACAGATGAAGGGAAAAGGGGGAAAAAGGAAACGCGACACTCCACCGCCCGTGTCATTTAAGTGTGTGTGTGTGTGTGTGTGGCAGTAATTGCTTGCAGCTAAAAGTTTCATCAACAGTACAGTAGATTCACTCCATACAGACGCAAACACACACATTCTCACACACACACATAGACTTTCCATACATATAATGTTTTTTATACTGTACAAACTGTATTTTCTCTCCCCCCTACACTAACCACACTAACTAAACCTACCCATCACAGGAAACTGTCTGCATTTTTACATTTTAAACATCACTTGATGTGGTTTTTCTCATGATCAAATGGCCCCACAATAGGGCTGCACAATTGTGGATTATTAATTACAATTGTCACAATTAACATTGAATGATGTTTTGAATAGCTTTATACCATTGTTTGGAGCAACTGCATGCCATATTTTTATATAAAAATAAAAAATCAAGCTGAAAAACTTTTAAGCCTCAAATGAAATTTTAACCTTTGAAGGTCAACTATACACTGGTTTGGTTTCTTCTTAAAAAAAAAAAAAGTAAACATATGCATGGTATATATATATATATATATATATATATATATATACACATATATAATAGGGGCTTTTGCACCGGGTTGTTCTAGGAACTCAGTTATAGGCACTAGCCACCAGGGTGGTTCCCCCAGAAGTAATGTTCCTCTAGGGCCGTTTTCCTGGTTGTATTCGCACCGCCAGTAGGAACTCTGAAGTGATGTAAACTGTGACTTTTATTTTGACGGTGCTGAGATGGGTTCGGCTCAGCCAGAGCCTGAGCACACAGCGCTCGCATTCTCCGTCTTTATTAGTTTTCGATCTGTTTAAAGGATTAGTTCACCCAAAAATGTCATTTCTGTCATTAATCACTCCCCCTCATGTCGTTCCACACCCGTAAGACCTTCGTTCATCTTCAGAACACAAATGAAGATATTTTTGATGAAATCCGATGGCTCAGTGACAGCAATATAATCAACACTTTCAGATGCTCAGAAAGCTACTAAAGATGTATTTAAAACAGTCATGTGACTGCAGTGGTTCAACCTAAATGTTATGAAGCGACGAGAATACTTTTTGTGCGGCAAAAAAAAAAAAAAACGACTTTATTCATCAATATCTAGTGATGGGTGATTTCAAAACTTCAAAGCTTTATGAATCTTTTGTTTCGAATCAGTGGTTCAGAGCGTGAATCAAACTACCAAAGTCACACCCCCCAGTGGTGAACCACTTATGATGTAACGAAGCCTTGTTTACTGATATCACGTGACTTTGGCAGATTGATACGCGCTCCGAACCACTGATTCGAAACAAAAGATTCGTAAAGCTTCGAAGCTTCATGAAGCAGTGTTTTGAAATCGCTAGATGTTGTTGAATAAAGTCGCTATTTCAAAAAGTATTCTCGTCTCTTCATCACATTAAGGTTGAACCACTGTAGTCACATGACTGTTTTAACCATGTCTTTAGTAGCTTTCTGAGCATCTAAAAGTGTAAATTATCTTGCTGTCAATGCAGGCCTCACTGAGCCATTGGATTTCATCAAAAATATCTTAATTTGTGTTCTGAAGATGAACGAAAGTCTGTCTAATATGTTATTAGATAGAACTATTATAGAAAGAAAGTAGATAGATAGTATATGAAAAAGTATTAGCGTTTGCCGTGAGGTCGATGCTCAATGTCGCTAGCTGAGCAGAAATACTAATAATGTTTTGCTTGGTCCGCTCAAAGTCGCGCTGGATTTTTTCCCTAGCACAAGGATGAGAGGTCCATCTATCACTGTTTTCCATGTTTGCAGAGTTAGTTCGTGGAGTAAATATATATCTGTGTACACGTTCATTCACGTTAGTCGTGATTCGCCTCTCACAACATAACATGCTCTAAACACACCTCAAGCATGCAGAATAATGTGTCATAGACTCACTGTCTAACTGTACCAGAGTCATACACACACAAATACACAAACGTGAATATTCAGGTAGATATAAACACGTCAATAGCTTAATTAACTTTATGAACTCAGTTTATGGACGATAACTATAATGATAAAGTTTTAATAATCATTCAAATTTGATGAGAATAGGGAAGTTCACACATCAACTATAACGATATCGCTGAAATCACTTTTTCCAGCTGATGAAGGATAAACATTGACAATCACTTAAACGAGCTCAGGCATTTAAAACGATCAAATAAACAGTTTCTTTTATCTTTATAGTTATAGTGTGAATGGACCTTAAACCTTCACGAGAAGAACTGAACATTCTGCTTTGTTTTCTATCTGTATTAATTATGTTTGGATGGACTGAAATTTTTGAAAAATATTTCTCACAATTGTGCAAAAACATTTGCGAAATCTGTCGTGACATATTTTTTGTTTTGTTTTATCCACATCTGCCAATTACTGTGGTTTTAAGTATTGCAGGAAAAAAACCAAATGAAACTGTGGTTGGTCGCTTGACATGTCAATCATTTGGTGGGCGGGTCTTGGACAGATTAGGAAAATGGAGCATGTGTGTTTACATCAGAGCAGAATCATTCACACATCTTTATGTGAGCGTGTGTATTTCCTGCTGACAAACTGTTCAAGAAAAAGAAGGAATTGTTTTATTTTACACCTACATCACAACTGATTTGAACTGATATTCAGTGGAAGGATGCAGAAAATGTGCTCTTAAAAAAGAAGCGGGTGGGGAGGGTCAGAATCGTCTCTTTCTCTGCTCTTAATTTCTTACCAGCTTCATGTCAAAGCCGCTTCCAGAAAGAGCGAGAGAATAAAGCAGAAGTGTGTCGCGGATGAAACGTCTCCGGCGCTCTGGTGACAACATGGCCGCCCTCCCTCTGGCTGCCGTCCAAATTCCGCTCGTCTTCTGGGAAAACAGGAGGAGAAATGGAACAACTGGTTTTAATGAAACAATTACAAGACACTAATTATTATGTTAATGTTTGCCTACTATCATCAGGAACCGCTAACAGCCTTCTGCACCTAGAGGTTTAACAGCACTGCGTTTCTTCCCCAGGAAACAGAACGCTTTTCAATAGAGACACGTGTCCAGGAATATGTTTGAGTGTGTGTGTGTGTGTGTGTGTGTAGGCCTGGGATAACACACGGGATGTGAGTGCTGGATGTTCCTGGCAGGTACAGCAGACCGAGGGTCAAGGGAACATCTAAATTAACAACTAAACAACATTCATCAACTAAACAAATGAAACAATGACCATCAGCAACTAGGCAAATTACAACACTGATCTTCATTTTATTCTTGAATCAAGATACATTTACTTGAGAAACAAAATGTTTTATGGGAAAAATAAGTCAGTTTACAAATATCTGCCAATAAGGTCACAAAAAATAATAATAATCTTGTTTTCCTTTTAAATTAAGTTTATTTGACTCCACTGATCGCAGAAAACTTTAGCCATCTTGTTTCTCCAATAATTGTATCATGATTTAAGAATGTTTAGATATTTGAGCTGAAAACAAGACCTTGTGCACCATATTCCAATTCCAGTTCAAGGAACCTTTGCGGACATCAGACCAACACATCATGAGATTTTCAGTGAATAACGACTGAATGTATTAAAACTGAATCTTGATTTTATTCAAAACTGCCATGTCACGACGATCAGGTATGAGGCACAATGCCGTCTGTAGACTACTGTACTCTTATGACACTTTTTTTTTTTGCATCCATTTGTCATTTTCCTTGTATAGAAATAAACAGTGTGAAGAAATCATAAGCCATATAAATTTGGAACGACATGAGGGTGAGAAAATGATGACAGTATTTACATCTTCGGATGAATTAGTTCTTTAAAACAGTGAATAAACAGCGAGTCCCGTGAGAGACTAAATCAAATCTGTCTAAAGGTCACTTCGCTCCTTCGCTTTGTTTCACAGTTTTGGTCAGCTACCAAAAGCCGTCGGACGATTGTCTGCTGAAAGATATTCAACAGTTATGATTAATAAGCTAAATATGGCAGCGGTACTTCTCCATTTCCCTCGCTCCCCGCAAACTGAAACGTTTCCAGCCAGGCGGACTGAATCCAGCGCCGTCCAAATGCTTAATTTCATTACATGGTATTAACACACACTGGCTTCCCCCGAATGGGCGGCTTTGAGCTCTCAGGCCTCAAACAATAACCCCGAGCAGCCAGGGGCCGCCGGCACAAACGCCACGCGGGAGAGCCGTTTCATAATCCTGAAGTCTGTCAAATATTTTGATATGTCCCGCGCTCCATGGCGCGCCACCTCCCGGGCCTTTTCCGTTCTCGGGAACAATCGCCTGAGACGGACAGAGCCACCGGTTCCTGACAGAGAAAACCCGATGTCACGCGGGCCCTGCAGCTGCTCGTCTTCCCATGAGCAGGCGGGACGTCGCTCTTAGGAAACGCCTCTCGACCTGACCCGACCGCCACACGGGTTACCCACAGTGCACTGCTGTCTGACAGGGTCACGCTCAGGAACGAACCAAACAAAAGTCTGAGAGCTTACTGTAAAATAAAGAAAATGTCCAAGAAAGGTCAGGGAAAAGAGTCTTCTGCACACGACATCACATGTGCAGCAGCAACAGTGTGAAACAGCATGAAAATGATTCCTAGAACTAATCTTGACAGGCTGTGCTCACAACAACACTCCCATACTAGACACAATCATGGAACAACAGGGCTAAAATACAACAGCAAAACACTACATCTGATCAAATACAACAGCATACACTCTTAAAAATCAAGATTATTTATTGGCATTGCTGGTTTCATAAAGAATCCATGGAAACTTTCCATTGCACAAAAGGTTCTTTATAGGTTAGTAAGAACAAAGTGGTTCTTGTAAGAACTGTTCTTTGCAGAACCAAAAATGGCTCTTTTATGGCATCGCTGTGAAAATCCTCTTTATTTTTACTCTGTACGCAACAGAGCAGACTGTGTGAGATACTGTATCCCACAATGCACGCTGTTCAATCTGACCTTTAATTTCCGGGATGATTAGTACAGTATATAGCCTACTGCACAGTGTGCACTACGTAGTAAACTAGTACTGCATTACAACATAGCCATGGTCTAAAAACTACTTCCCAAGACAAGACTCTTCGTCCTAAATCCAGGACTAAAACAGTAAACTTGAACAAATCATTACATTTAAATGAATAAACAAATATTTACACAATCAAGACAAATATTTACTAAAATCGAGATTTTATATCTCAGATTAGCCGATATTAACGATGCAATGTGTACATTTTAGGAGGATTTATTGATAGAAATGCAATATAATATACATAACTATGTTTTCAGTGGTGTATAAAGACTTTACATAATGAACCGTTATGTTTTTATTACCTTAGAATGAGACATTTCTATCTCATACACCACGGGTCCCCTTACATGTTAAGTCGCCATTTTGCGCCGGCATGTTTCTACAGTAGCCCTAAACGGACAATCTGCTCCACAGAGCGCGTTTGCTTGACTGGCTACTCTCTGCTGTCTCAGACGACGACATATTTGTCCTGTGTTGGCCACCGTAGCTTCTCTATATTGCAATTCGCAACCTCACCGCCAGATGCTGCTAAAATGTACGCACTGCACCTTTAAAGCAATATCACACGAGCAAAGATGACGTTGCCGTATATCAGCAGCGATGTGATTCGGCCGTCGCCACGAATGTACATAAATAAGAAAAAAGACTCACACCACAGATTCAGACCTTCCAATGCAAGTCCAAGCCTCCGTAATTTGAAAACGTCACGTTATTGGAGTAAAATGAGGCGGCACAATTGTGATGTTGCTTTTATACAACAGTCCAATAAACAAGCATTTAATATTGAGCAGCGTACATGTTCAGCGAAAATAGTTCCCAATGAAGCCACAGCAGAACCGCTGCAACTCACAGTAGGCGTTTGGTTTCTGAATGATTTTTTTTTTTAACAAAAAAAGCACCGTTTGTTTAACTAAATAAATGAGTTTTTGAACAAATCAAAACAAGTCAATTGTCAGCGTTTCTGAACAAATCCGTTTAAACGATGCACTGACTCCTTCATAAAGTTTCAGCAGTTTTATTCCCGAATGAATCAGCGTATTAGAATGAATTGGTTGAATGAATATTGTTTCAGTGCTGAATGAATCAGCGTCGGTTGAATAAACGATTCAATGCCTCACTCATAAGTGGTGTCATTCCCAAATGAATCCGATTTTTTGAACAAATCAATTAAAAGAATGATTCAATAACTCACTAACATAGACAGTAACTTGTTTTATTCCTCAGAATGATCCACTCATAAAGACAGCCACTTGTCGCCACCTACTGGTGTAACTATTTTAATTCACTTAAAATCCGGAGTGATACAGACAGTGAGTGAACAGTCCCGGCTGACCAATCAGATTAGAGAACCAGAACTAATTGTTCTATAAATCACGCTTTTATTTTATTCAATCTTTTATTTGGGCTCCTACATATATAAAGGTGTGGACGTCTAGAACTTCTTAAACTTTCTTAAAACACTTTTCAAAGCTGACATGGAAAGGTCAGAGAATATCCCGTCCGGATGTGAACCACGGCAAAGTTCGCTTTAAACTTGCGAGGTGGAATATACCATGAAGGTAACTTTGCAAACTTATGTCGAACAGACATGAATATTTATAGAAAATTCCCAGCGGTTTATGTTGCAATAACAGGCCCTGACTGGTCGTGCCGTTAGTCCTGAGCACCAGATGAAAGGAAAAGGATCCGTCGTCTTTTCCCGGGCTCCGTTTCTCTCGCGCTCAGGGACACAATAGCCGACCGGCTCTTCAATTAGTTTGCCATCTCAGACTGACGACTTGACAGGTCCAGCTAATTGTTAATCCAGCCATAAATGTTGCTCGGTGTAATTAATCACATAACAAAGCAGGAGTTTCCAACAATGGGATGTGTGTCGGAGTGAACCCAGCGGCCCTGAATGAAGGTGCGACCCCATTACAATAAACATCTCAAAGAGCCGAGCGCCAGGTTCGGCCAGTATTTAATCTTCATTTAGCGGCGATATGTGAGCACTGACTGCAGATCAGTGTGTAAATACCACCGCACGGCCACTGTGGGTGAATGTTAATCTGGAGTTTGGAGCAGAAACTGCTCGGGGTCAAGCACCATTCATCATTATATGAAGAGGCATTCGGCCCGACTCACATGGCAGCTGGTGCGAGAGAAAAAAGGTATTCTTTGAAAGAGCGGCGCGAGAGGAGGGGTGTGTAAGAACACAAGGTGTCACGTCAAGAGTGAGTTACGTGCCATGGCGATGATGTCATCTCTCCGTGACCTCCTCAGTCACAAGACCCCGGCGTTCCTGGGAAGGCCCGATCACACACAAAGGAGCGGCTTATTGCACACTAATGCATTTCACTGCCGTGACCCATAAGTGCATTTTTTTGTGAGTTCAAATTATGATTAATATGTGTTTTGTATCTGGTAGTTGAGGAGATACAACAAGAGCATCCCTTGTTCGGATGAAAAGATCCCCGGGCTATGAGCGCTCAAATGGACAAATGAGATGATTTGGGAAAATGGACACAGGCACGAGATTCTCTCTCTCTCTCTCGGAAAAATAGTAGACATTTTTTCATTAGTATGTGTGCTTGTTTGAGTAAAGCATTAAACCACTTGAGGACGTTACAGTGATATTATTAACAGTGCCTAAACCCTGTTACCTGTGGTCAGATCAGAGTAATGTGTGACAACTGACACTAGCATTCAGAAGTTTTGTTTTTAAAGAAATTAATACTTTTAATCACTTTTAGTGACAGTAAAGACATTTAAAATGTTACAAAAGATTCTATTTCAAGTAAATGTGATTCTTTTGAACTTCATCAAAGAATCCTGAAGAATAAAATGACGGTTTCCACAGAAACTGTTTTCAACATTGATAATAATCATAAATGTTTGTTGAGCATCAAATCATCATATCAGAATGATTTCTGAAGGATCATGTGACGCTGAAGACTGGAGTAATGATGCTGAATAAATTACACTTTACTATATATTCACACAGAAAACAGATATTTTAAATTGTAAAAATATTTCACACTTTTACTGTATTTCTGATCAAATAAATGAGCAGAAGAGACTCTTTCAGAAACTTTCAGAAATCTTACAGTCTTTAAACTTTTGAACACTAGTGTTCGTTCACACACACACTCTGTTTATTGCTAGTTTGCTACTAGATATTAATCAAATTACAGCAACACACACACACACACACACACATAATGTAGTTAATGCCCCTCTGGAGTTCATGTCTCTTGTGGTTCTGGCAGAACCTTGAGTTATTCAGCTACAGGAGAAAGATGTTTTTGTCTGAAAGCTTCCGTGTTTAAGACAAAAGCAATGAAACTTCACACACACACACACACACACACACCCAGTGTCTTTATTGACTGAGGTTCAGTCTGATTCGGGCTTTGGGCACAGAACGCTGTCTGTGTCTGTCTTGAGCACTAAATAACCTATTCATAAAGTCCTGCTGATATAAAACTGCCATTATATTCAGTGATGTAGAGCTCCCAAAAAATACACGCTCATAATGCAGTGCTTTATAAAGTCCCAAATCAGCTGAGACAAGCTTTTATAAATCTAAATATACAGCATCAAATGACAGTGCGTTAACTAAAAATGAACGATTCTGAAGTGAATCTGTAGGGAGTGAATTATCAGCGACTGATCCATGAACAGACCCGACACTCGTCACTGGATATATATAAATACACACACACACATACAACCATGTTCAACAACAAGATTCATCACACAAGTGTATAGAATATTTACGTGAGATTTCATAACTCCAACCTATCAGCTTTAATTTACCTGAAAAGTAGAAAAGTCATAATGTGTATTTTTTTTCTTTTTGCAAACATCTCAAGCTTTTACGATATTGTATTGTATATGGTATTATTATATTACTATTGCCAATACAAATATTTGAGCTTAATAGAGAGAAAGATGATTCAAATCACATCCCACACACCCAGACAGACTCCTCCTATTGCAGACAGACTGTATAGGTTTCTCCCAAATTGACTCCTCCCACTGTGTGCAGACTCCTCCCACTGTAGATAGATTGTATAGGTTCTTCCCACATAGACTCCTCCCACTGTGTGCAGACCCCTCCCACTGCAGATAGATTGCATAGACCCCTCCCACTGTGTACAGACTCCTCCCACTGCAGACAGATTGCATAGACCCCTCCCACTGTAGATAGATTGTATAGGTTCTTCCCACATAGACTCCTCCCACTGTGTGCAGACCCCTCCCACTGCAGTCAGATTGTATTGGCTCCTCCCCCACTGTGTGCACAACCCCTCCCACTGCAGATAGATTGCATAGACCCCTCCCACTGTGTACAGACTCCTCCCACTGCAGACAGATTGCATAGACCCCTTCCAAAGAAATACAGAAATGAAAACAGAGAGAGGAAATTCACTTTTCATTCCCCTCTGGCAGCTTGTGCATAAAATCCAAATAATTTCCCGTTGTGAAATATTTCAGTTCACACTAACAGACCACAAGATCCTGTTCCAGTTCCTGTTGGATATGACCTGCCAAACATCAGCAGCCTGTAATTGGAACCAGGAAAACGTAACAGAAGAGCTGAGGTGAGAAACAACTTGAAAATGAAGAATATCAAAGATCTCTGCAATATTGCATCACCTCATCCGAGCCTCGTGAAAGCGTAGGTGTTTGTCTCAGCGAGTTCCTCAGGTGACACTGTTTATTTCCGCCGCTCGGATGCTGAGGTATACGTTGCCTTAAATTACTCACGCGTGCCGCGGGCGATATATCTGCGTCAGAGAGGACACGGATGTACCTGTGGCATCACTCAACCCGCACGCATCTTTATCCAGCGTGATGTTTTCATGTCACGCCGCGGCGCTCCGGGCGTCGAGCTGTTGTAACCAGCTAAACCCAATCAAATCTTTTTGAAGTCGTCGTCGTCGACGCGTGAGACCGTCTAACCTTAATGCTAAATAATTAGCCGAGCGTGTGTCGCAGTGGGGTTCTCACCGCGGGGCCAAACTTTCTTTGATCATTATGTTAATTAAATCTGTCTGTCTTGACAGGTTGAGCGGGGTGAGGAGGCTGCGACAGGTAGGTGTCACGAACGCGTCGAACACCTGGTGAGTGTGACTCATTAAACTGTCATCGATGACCCTTGAGAGAGACTCTGTGCTGAAACGAGCCTGTCGGATCAGAACGGGGCGGCGCTCGGGCCTGCGGAGAGGAGAAGTCACGCCGGCCGACCTCCGTGTCAGTCATTCACGACAGCCGCCCGAGGGAGGAATTAACCGGCCCGCTCTGAGATGTGTCACCAAACACACACACACACACACACACACTCGACCGGCCAAGGTGAGCCCAGCGAGGCGAGGATTTCAGAGGAGCAGAAACCTTCCATTAAAGCTTTGCTTTCACACCTCAAACCTCACAAGAGAAAATGAGAGGTACAAACTCCAGACGCACCTCAGTGAATCCAGCGCTTTAAGGGGCCGCGAGGGTCGGAGTGTTTATGTTCTGGATGGTTTTCAGCCCTCTGGGGTCAGTAAATGACTGAATGGTGCCACCGCTCTCCTCCACTCCTCTCCATCACTAGAGGCCATTGCTAAAAACACTCCTTTGTTCACTAGAAAATGTTTTTATCACAGGGTTAAAGGGATAGTGACCTCAAAATTTAAAATCCTGTCATCATTTACTCACCTTCACGTCGTTCCAAACCTGCAGCAGTTATTATCATCATTTTTAGTAATTGAAATCTTATTTTAATGCAACACTTCAGTCACGCGACCTTCATTAAAATTTAACCTGTTTTTGTTTGATTATTTGCTTCTATTTATTCCAACACACCTGCTTGAAGGATTCTTGAAGGAATAATAATTAAAAAAAGCTGAAATAAGATAAAATATAAATATTTAAAACTTTAAGCACAAAATTCACTCAAACTAAACCTGAAATAAAAATAAATAAAACCTAAACAGAAATATATAACTGAAAAACTACATACTATAATAGAATTACACTGGTCAATAACACTAAAATAACCGTTTTGTCTTCATCTTGTACGCTCGTGTGAGGAACACTTTAAGTTATTCACTGTAATGTTCCTTTAGGCTCTCGAATCTGGTGTCAGGTTTGACGATCATTGTGCGTTTTGTAACGGATCAGTAAATGTATTTGTGATCAAGCACTGTGTCGTGTTTAGACTCTTTAGACCAGTTCTAGCTAGAAGTGTTTGCATGTTCCCATTCAGCCCTGCTGCTACAGACAAGAAGAGGCATCTGAAAAACACATTTAAACAGACAGAAAATAGGGCAGACGTGTCGTGTGAACGAGCTCATGCTCCTACTCCTGACTTCTTATGTAATGTACATTCAAACGTTTGTTTCGCTATGATAATGAGAACTCAGCTGATAGGGAACTTCTCTCAAAAGTTGTGAACAAACGTTCCAGTAACGTTAATAGAATGTTTGTCCAAAGTTATCCAGTCTTTTAATAATGTTTTCAAAATGTTAGCAAAAAAACATTATTTGTACATCGATCATGGAGTGTTTTTCATGAAACGGGTTTCAGAACGTTCAAAAGTAACGTTCACATAATGTTTTCAGAATGATTAAATGGAATGTTTCCTTAATCTTCACATAACCAAGAAAAAACATTTAAAAAATGTGGACGTTATGAACGTTCAGACAACATTCAGAAATAATGTTTTCATAACTTAACGTGAACATGAGCAGAACGTTCTTAGAACATAATTTTGTTAGCTGGAAAGTTGTTGTTTTTTATCTTCATTTGGGTGCTTTTATCTTTAAATATTGACATGTGTGATTATTTGTGATTAATTTGATGAATTAATCTTGCAATTCATGTGTGTACATGTTTTACTTTAGTCCCACTTTATACTAGGTGTCGTTAACTACTATGTACTAATTGTTAAATTAATCATTTGATTCAGTATTTTGCACTTATTGTGTATATGGGTCATTGACAAATGATGAAGGTTTTTAAAAGTGTAAAAAAAACATAATGGAGATATAATTAATTTGGAAGTTTTATTAAGTGTTAACAATGAGATTATGTGGTTTTTATAATCAATTAACACTGCTTTTGTCATTTATTACAGGATGGACAAAATTTGTCACCAAAAACGTCATTTGGTTTAACCAAAATTTCGGTTTCACCGAATGACACTTTCGGTTTTGCCAAATGACGATATTTTCAAACAATGCTAACAGGCTGATATCTAGCTAGCTAGCAAAAGGACAATCAGACATTTTATATTTAAATAAGTTTTTAAAATATTACAACATTTTACATGTTTTATAGCGGTTGTACCGAATGACCTGATGTTTCGGGACATGCGTATGATCAAGTGAAAATATTAATTTTTCAAATAGTTAAAAGAGAGTTAGTTACTTTACTTCACGACCATGTGCTCCTTTGCAGGTGTCTGAATGATGTCACATCCTGTCACATGATACTGACCGCATGACTTGATCCAAAATGGCCCCTTTATATTGGTTACTCCGAATGACATCAGTGAAATTAATTTTTCTAGACATTATTTCTCATAACAAAGCGACGACTTCTACACATAATTTTAATACCATTTCGCATTATGTTGATATATGATGTTATGAAATCATGTCAGAATAAAAAATATATAAATTTATTACATTTTAAGATATTTTAATCACAAATGAACGGTTGGACGGTTAAACCGAATGACCTTTTGACACTTCAAAATACCTTTATATGTAGCAAAAATATAATTAAAACCTTTTGGATTCAATAAAAGAGATCTAGTTGTGCTACCTTACATACTTTTGATGCCATTTCTTTGTTTTTTATTATTATTATTAATGTCTTTGGACAAAAAAAAAAAAAAAGACCCGTCACGTCATTGACCTACACACGTTTTTACATTACCACTTTATTTTTATCAGTATTACACTGTAATTATACATTCAGGTACTGAGTAATGACAATTAACTACATGTACTTACTATAGGGTTAGGATGAGGGTTTGGTTTAGAGTTAATTGCATGTAATTATGCATAATTTCTAGTTATTACTATAGTAACTACATGTAACATATGTAACAATGACACTGTAAAATAAAGTGTTACCAATACCTGCGTGTACTTGATTTCTGTAACACTGAATAACACTGTTGACCTTCCCTTCCCTCGTAAATCACCCTTTAACCAACCCGTCCCAGCCCACCTGTCCTAACCTCACTCGTATCCTCCTCAATAGCAGTAAATGTTTTGCAGTACATCACCAAATTAGACATATTTCTTGACGTGAGCACACAGTAGTTAAGGACACCTAATATAAAGTGTGACCCAGATGTTCGTCTGAATCTCTTTTACATGTAAAAGTGTGTTCAGTGAAACAGCTGCTCTCTTCACCAGCTCAGGAAATTATTATCAAGTTAATAAAATCCACTTCTGAACTGTAACTGGGACCTGCAGAGGCCTGAAGCGACGGTACGTTCATAACTGACCCCTGAAAACCATTTCAACAAATCATAATATTTCTGCAGAGGTTCTATTGTTGCTCAATCTGCTTCAGCACCTGATAAATTAATTATTTAAGGTCCCATTCAAATGTGTTATTAACATCTCACTGTAGTATTATTAAAATTTCACAGTGATATCATGTGACACTAGTATTTTATTCATATTTCTCTGTTCCGTGACGGTAGCATTAATATTTGAGTGTAATCTGACCGTGGAGCGCTCTGAATATTCTCACTGCTCTTATTGTGCTGTTAATGTGACGGCGGCTCTTGAGCGCTGATGATGGATGTGACGGTTCGAGCGTCTGTGTCTCTGATCGCAGCAGCTGACAGCTTAAACAGGTGTGTCTGGACTTCATCACACACACACACACACACACACACACACACACCAAACCACAGAAACATTAAAAAGTGCGAAGCATACCTCTAGTGTAGAGAATACTGTGTATACTGAGTCTACTGCATTTAATACATATTATCTAGCGTTCAAAACCTCTTCTGCTCGCCAAAGCTGCATCAAAAATACAGTAAAACACTGAAATATTATTCCAGTGTAAATCAGCTGTTTTCTATGTGAATATATAGTAAAGTGTAATTTATTCAGCATCATTACTCCAGTCTTCAGTGTCACATGATCCTTCAGAAATCATTCTGATATGATGATTTGCTGCTCAACAAACATTTATGATTATTATCAATGTTGAAAACAGTTTCATATTTCTGTGGAAACCGTCATACATTTTATTCTTCAGGATTCTTTGATGAACAGAAAGTTCAGAAGAACAGAATTTATTTGAAATAGAATCTTTTAAGGTCACTTTTGACCATTTTAATGCATCTTAAACTACCCTGGCAACCGCATAGCAGCACCCTAGCAACCACCCAGAGAACCCTAGCAACCACATAGCAACACCCTAGGAACCACCCCAAGTAACCTAGCAACCTCCTAGCAACTGTCCAAAATATCAATCTGTTTTTCTTCAAAACTTCGAAAACTGAAAACCTTAAAACATTTTGGACGACAGTGTTGGTGGTGGTTTGTGCACATCATTTTCTCTTGAATGCTTCCAAAAATGTATTTTTTATTTTATTTATTTTGAATTTTGAAATGCCGACGCCCTGTCCTTGACACTAAAAGTCGACCTATTACCTTAACCTGTATATAATATTAATAACTCACACTGACATCACAAATTCCTTTCAGTTTTCAGCCACTTAACCTAACAAGACACTTTTCAGCATCCAATCAAAGGATAACGTCAAGCCCCGCCCCTTCAGTTTTCCAGTCTTCAACACTTCATTTCTAAATATATCACATTACAGACATTACTGAGCGTGAGCTGAAATGAGTTCTTAATGATTCTTACGCTTAACACAGTCATGTGCACTTCAAATTCCTTTCTGTTTCCTACAATCCCTCCATTGAAAATCCACCAAACTCTCACCTCATTTAAATAAGAGAGAGAGTTTAAAAACCAACCGCACGTCTTTAAAGTGCCTTTGATTTGCACCATTAACCATTTTGGACACCGAACCTGACGTGAAGCCGAGTTGTGCGCTTGGACACGGATCCCATCTGGATGTGATTCTATGGGCCGGAAGTTAAAGATGTTTGGAAAATTGCAGCGATTATGGAGCTCAAACGCCATTGGACGCTCAAATCCAAGAGCAGAACATCCTGCAGCCAAAGCGGCCCAATAAAAGCTGGCGAGAGTCAGGAATCTTTTCACTCAGCACATGGTCCTCTTTAAATTGAAGGCATTTTATTATTATGGAAATAGACGTGCTTTTCTGTATAATTTTGCTTTGAACTGTGTTTTCTAGCTGTGCAGCTTTAATGAAGTTACAGGCCTGAGATATTGTGACCAGACAATATACTTTATCAGTGCCGTCTCTCAAAGTGCTCATATGCACATTTAGATTTATGTATATTTTCTTGGCAAGCTCTCTCTAAACAAGAAAGTGCACATGGGCTCTTTGCCAAAACCTAGTGAGCTGCCTGAAACACACTACATAGGCAACAACACGAACAGCACTGAAACTGACTGCCTTCACTGTGAAGGATAAATGTGACTGACCAAAAAATCGTGCTTTTGAAACGGCCTTTGCATTTGTATTTTCAGTATATGTCAGTCTACAATTG
Organism: Elopichthys bambusa; assembly: GCA_037101425.1. Taxonomy (NCBI): domain Eukaryota; kingdom Metazoa; phylum Chordata; class Actinopteri; order Cypriniformes; family Xenocyprididae; genus Elopichthys; species Elopichthys bambusa. The sequence goes on along the minus strand of CM074440.1, from coordinate 34,613,796 downwards.
CTTGAAGACTTTCTTTCTTAATAACAGCAAACGTTTATGGCTTTGCTTCTCTTAGCCCGGCGGCTGTTGTTCGCAGGATGTTCACCCTTCCTTATTATTTAGAGGGAAAAAGCCAAACAGAAACTCAGCTGATGCATTTCCGGCTCTAATCCTGTGTTTGCTTAAACTCACTCTGAGGCCGTCGTGTTTTGATTGGATGTGTTTGGCAGCTCTTTTGAATATGGGTTTAAAACATGCTAAACTGCGGCGCTAATCTGTTGGACAGAGAACTTTTTCAACCCACTCAGCGACGAGTCGATTATCTCTAGAGACGCAGAGATGATAAAAAGATATTCCTTCGCAGTGAGCTTCACCGACGGCACGGACGCAGACGCTTTCAAAGGCCCGAGGCAGAGCCGCTTTATCGCTCGCCAGCTCCTCCATACTGTATCACGCTTAATGAAAGCTTCAGAATACAGGAAGCAGCCTGAAGTTCCTCAACGCTTCGCTCTCCAAGCCCGGATTCCTCAGCATCCTCTCACCATCGAACCCTTGGCCTTCAAACCAAGCGGTGGCAATCGCTTGAGAAAAGTCACAAGAAATTAATTTCCTCTCTGGAGGAGAGGACATTCCAGTCGTAAGGCCTTCCTGTCATCTGTGGGCCATGAGCGCGAGACGTGCGTTCCTCGAGCGTCCAGCGGCACACAGGTGAATCTGATTACAGAGAACTGAAGTGCGGATCAGATACGAGACAGAAGAGAAACACTGGGGTAAAAGAGGCAGAAAAACATTGAGATTAAAGACAAATTAACGGCACATAACACATGATTACATGATGATTTCACTTTGTGACCTCTGACCTGCTTACTATGAACAATAATATTTCCCATGATGCACTTCACAGCAGGTCTGCGGTCGATGAGGAAACTCCACATGACTGTTTACAGATTGCAATAAAAAATGTACATGGGAAATATATACAAATATCTTTGAAAGAGTCTCTTCTGCTCACCAAGGCTGCGTTTATTTGATACAGTAAAACAGTGAAATATTATTCCAATGTAAAACAGCTGTTTTCTATGTGAATACACACCGATCAGGCGTAACATCATGAGCACTGACAGGTGAAGTGAATCACACTGATCATCTCTTCATCACGGCACCTGTTAGTGCGTGGATATATTAGGCAGCAAGTGAACATTTTGTCCTCAAAGCTGATGTGTTAGAAGCAGGAAAAATGGGCAAGCGTGAGGATTTGAGCGAGTTTGACAAGGACCAAATTGTGATGGCTAGACGACTGGGTCAGAGCATCTCCAGAACTGCAGCTCTTGTGGGGTGTTCCCGGTCTGCAGTGGTCAGTATCTGTCAAAAGTGCTCCAAGGAAGGAACAGTGGTGAACCACAGGGTCACGGGCGGCCAAGGTGGGGAGCGAAGGCTGGCCCGTGTGGTCCGATCCAACAGACAAGCTCCTGTAGCTCAAATTGCTCAAGAAGTTAATGCTGGTTCTGATAGAAAGGTGTCAGAATACACAGTGCATCAGTTTGTTGCGTATGGACCAGTCAGGGTGCCCATGCTGACCCCTGTCCACCGCCGAAAGAGCCAACAGTGGACACGTGAGCGTCAGAACTGGACCACGGAGCAATGGAAGAAGGTCTGGTCTGATGAATCACGCTTTCTTTTACATCACGTGGATGGCCGGGTGCGTGTACGTCGCTTACCTGAGGAACACATGGCACCAGGATGCACTATGGGAAGAAGGCAAGCCGGCGGAGGCAGTGTGATGCTTTGGGCAATGTTCTGCTGGGAAACATAATGCTCCTGCCACAAAGCAGAAATGGTTCAGGAATGGTTTGAGGAGCACAACAACGAGTTTGAGGTGTTGACTTGGTCTCCAAATTCCCCAGATCTCAATCCAATCGAGCATCTGTGGGATGTGCTGAACAAACAAGTCTGATCCATGGAGGCTCCACCTTGCAACTTAGAAGACTTAAAGGATCTGCTGCTAACATCTTGGTGTTGCATACCGCAGCACACACACACACACACACACACAGATATATATATATATACAGTGCTCAGCGTAAATGAGTACACCCCCTTTGAAAAGATTAACAATATCTCAATGAACACAAAAACTATTTCCAAAATGTTGACAAGACTAAGTTTAATATAACATCTGTTTAACTTATAACATGAAAGTAAGGTTAATAATATAACTTAGATTACACATTTAGGGTGATGCAAAAATGAGTGCACCCCACAACAAAAACTACTACATCCAGTACTTTGTATGGCCTCCATGATTTTTAATGACAGCACCAAGTCTTCTAGGCATGGAATGAACAAGTTGGTGACATTTTGCAACATCTATCTTATTCCATTCTTCAAGAATTCTTCAAGAGAGTGATGCTCAACTCGTCTCTTCAGGTGTTCGACTGGGTTCAGATCAGGAGCCACTGAATCACTTTCACCCTGTTCTTCTTCAGAAATGTGTTTAGGATCATTGTCATGTTGGAAAAGTGCACGACGACCAAGTGTAGCATCTTCTCTTTCAGTATAGAGCAGTACATCTGTGAATTCATGAAGCCATCAGTGAAGTGCAGCTCCCCGACACCAGCAGCACTCATGCAGCCCCACATAAGGACGCTGACACCACCATGTTTCACTGTAGGCACCATGCATTTCTCTTTGTGTTCCTCACCTTTGCGACGCCATACAGTTTTGAAGCCATCGGTTCCAAAAACATTCATCTTGGTCTCAAAAAAAAAACTTATGCAAGACTGAAAATGTGTTTACTTCTAAAAGTAATCTTACATGTTAACCAGAGATCACTAATCACTGAAAACTCTTGACTTTAAACCACACAAAGCATGTTTGACACAAATACATAAATCACTTGTTTTAAAGGGTCGTTTAGAGGAGAAAAAGAATTAGCCAAGAAACACAGAGAAGATTTAACCTCGAGCTGAGGTCAAGAGAAACACACACACACACACGGTCTAAATGTCAACAACTGCATTCCTAATTGAGATGAACTTGGACCTGAAATTAAATGTTCTTTCAAACAAACAACAACAAGAACTAAATGCCAGAAGGAGAGTGTGTATGAGACACAATGAATGCAAGAGTGAACTTCAGGTTTCTCTCACAGATGCTTTCAAAACCTGTTTAAACCTGCGGTCAACATCCGTCTCAGTCGACGCTTCACTGAATCACTGAATCACTGTACGGTGTGCAAATTAAAGCACAAAAAGTCTCCTCTCTGTCCCACTAGCACACTTTATTTTTTCCTATCACATATTTTAGTTATCACCATAAATTAGGTATCATTCAAAAGCTTAAACACTCAAAATTCCTCCATGGAAACTGTACTTTAAATCTTTTCAGTGGGCTCCTCCCCCTAGTGGGCGGAGTCATGTTTCATATTTGACAAAGTTTACTGCACTGTTTTATAATTAAATCTTTTTCTAATCTTGACCAAACGCAAAACATGTGTTCAGCACCATCTACTTGTTCTGACAGTATTTCATTTTTAGATTCAGAATATATTTCAGCATGCTTTTACTGCAGAAATGTAGTCTTATTCAGCGTTGTATTGTGTTAAGTTTTGAACTGAAGCTGAACAGTTTTGAAAAGAGAATGTAAACGCACAGTTTTGGTGGTTTTTGTGTCTGAGTGAGAAACAAATTCATGAAAGATGTTGTTATTGAATGCATTTTGTGCCGAAGCAATAATAAATGATCCTCAGTTTAACCGCATACACTGATGCTGTGAAGAGTTTAGTTCAAGTGAAGTCTTGTTCGGACAGTTCTTCTCTCTTAAACCTGTTTGCTTCAGCACAATGATTCTCACCTGTACAAGATTCGTCTGTCATCGTCATCATCAGGACGAATGAATGAAATGAAGACAAACTGGAGGACAGTTTAGATACACAACAATAGACAGAGAGAGAAAGAGCGGGAGGAATCACTTAACATTCCCACATCAACTATTTCCTGTTCACAACATTTCTACTTCCCCCTCCTTTATTTACAGTACAGCTTCAATTCCCAAGCTCCACTGTTTACCTCCAATAATAACATGGAACTATTAATCACAATCTCTCGCTTTTTACGGCATTTTCCTGTAAACTTCAACTCCGCAAGGACAAACAAAACATGTTGGGTTGCCATAGTATCAAAGCTGGTTTAAAGTCTTCCAGCGTTTGTTGAAACTGTAAATAAAGAATGTTAAAAGAGACGCGGTGCTGACGTGACGCCAGAGACCAAACGGCACCAAAGCATTCTGGGCCTGCTGGTCTTGAACCAGGAACCGCTAGTGTCAGAGGTCAGAGGTCACTATCAAGTTCAGTGTTCAACGAGTCATTCAAATAAAACAAGAACTAGATCACTCTCATTCTAGTCTTATTCCTGCTAGCTACATCAGTCTCTTTATTTCCCTGTCTGCACAGGTCATTAATCAGTTCCGTCATTATTCATCTGAAGCAGAACTGACTTCATGGGTCATAATGCACACGTCAAACACACAGTCAATGATGATGTATAAAAAGATCAGTGTGCCTTTAACCCTCTGGTGTTATTCTGTCATTTATTTATTGAAATTTTAAAAATCGCTACTTCATCAGAACGGTATGAAAATACTGAGAAAATACTTTTTGTGTGTAGGTCAATGACGTGACGGGTCATTTTTTTTGTCCAAAGACATTAATAATAATAAAAAAACAAAGAAATGGCATCAAAAGTATGTAAGGTAGCACAACTAGATCTCTTTTATTGAATCCAAAAGGTTTTAATTATATTTTTGCTACATATAAAGGTATTTTAAAAGATTTTGAAGTGTCAAAAGGTCATTCGGTTTAACCGTCCAACCGTTCATTTGTGATTAAAATATCTTAAAATGTAATAAATGTATATATTTTTTATTCTGACATGATTTCATAACATCATATATCAACATAGTGCAAAATGGTATTAAAATTATGTGTAGAAGTCGTTGCTTTGTTATGAGAAAGAATGTCCGGAAAAATGAGTTTCACTGATGTCATTCGGAGTAACCAATATAAAGGGGCCATTTTGGATCAAGTCATGCGGTCAATATCATGTGACAGGATGTGACATCATTCAGACACCTGCAAAGGAGCACATGGTCGTGAAGTAAAGTAACTAACTCTCTTTTAACTATTTGAAAAATTAATATTTTCACTTGATCATACGCATGTCCCGAAACATCAGGTCATTCGGTACAACCGCTATAAAACATGTAAAATGTTGTAATATTTAAAAAACTTATTTAAATATAAAATGTCTGATTGTCCTTTTGCTAGCTAGCTAGATATCAGCCTGTTAGCATTGTTTGAAAATATCGTCATTTGGCAAAACCGAAAGTGTCATTCGGTGAAACCGAAATTTTGGTTAAACCGAATGACTTTTTTGGTGACAAATTTTGTCCATCCTGTAATAAATGACAAAAGCAGTGTTAATTGATTATAAAAACCACATAATCTCATTGTTAACACTTAATAAAACTAAAAAATGGTTTCAAAATTAATTATATTTTTTCTACAAATCATCCATGATTCAGAAAAAAACTGCACAGCAATGAAGGGGTGGCACTCTAAAACACCGAGAGCGCAAAGTAGACGCATTCCTGTTCATTTTTGTTGAATTTTGATGTAATGTACAATGTAATGTTTAACCAGAGGGTTCAATGGGAGGTTTATAGCACAGATACTTTATAAATAAAGAATGTACAGTAATGATTAACCATTTATCATTTGTGCAATTAGAGGAGAACCCATTAACCAAATCTGTAGAGAAAAGACTCACCGTGATTAAATGTTGTGGGTGGTTGCTAGGGCGTTGCTATGTGGTCACAGGCCTGATCTGCAATTACAGAAACTGTTCAACAGAGGTCACTGCTGCCAAAAACAGTCAACCAGTCATTAAATCCAAGGCTTCACATACTTAGTCAGTGTTGATGTGGCACGTTCATTAAATGTATGTAAACACATCCTGTTTTATTTGTTTATGCAGACCGTGCGACTTAGATCAGATCAAATTTTATGACCAATTTAAGCATCCAGAGGGTCGACATACTGTTCCCCGCAACTGTATCTGGACATAAAAGCGGAGGATGAAACGAGGCTCACGTTCAGATGATCACTAACAGCCAGTCAGTATGATGATATTTGCATGTTTACTTCATAACATCAGCGTGAAACATGCAGTTCAGTTCATCAAAACACATCAGATGAACGCTTGATCACATGACCGGAGCGCTCGCGGTTGGTTTGATGGCCGCGTGTCCACCTGTGACCACCAGCCGGGCGATTCGCTCTCTGATGTCCTGCTTTACTGCCGTTCGTGTAATGGATGACAGCAGAGATGAATACAGTCGTGTTATTAATGTAAGACTGACAGAATGACGGCGTGAGTTATGGCCGCCTTTAGTTCAGAGTCGCCGTTTCATGAGGCCTTTTGCTGAAAGCCATACATAAATGTCATTTGGCAGTGACCATAAACTATTACACAGGCAATTGGTTAGAAGATTTCCTCTGTTATCTATCATGGTTATTTACTAGTGTGTCTTTGTCGGAGCAGACGGACTGAACTACACGGCGCTGTGCTCCGTTTCGAGCGCACACGTGGGCCGCTTCATTATGAGTGTGTTTTACAGGTGTTAGCGGGGCTTTGAATGAGGAGGTGTTTGAGAAGAAGCACCTAAAAGCTCTATTACTATGATAATGGAGCGCAGGGAGGGAGGAAGCTCCGGGCTAAACATAGAGCTCACAAACGGCTTATTTAAATACCAAACCTGCACGCGGAATTGAGCGCAAACACAGGTACCGGTGAGGAGAGGGGGATGTCACTCTCAAATGTTGCTTTTTATAAAAATAAAACAATAAAAACAGACTCAGACGACTCATTAGTTGTCGTACGGTGATGAGAAATGCTTGAGATCTTTGACTTCTGAATGCACTGGTATCTTGGCAAATCGAGGAAACACTCTCGAGTGAGATAATCTGGTGTGTGATCATTCATTTTCTAGCACTGTCCAAACAATAACATTCATGCAAAATGCAATAGTCTGCTGGTGGACCGATCTTTGTGTGTGGAGATCGATACTGGACACAGAGATCATGTGCGAGCCCTCGTGTCATCATTTACAAACACGGTATAAACTAATACCACATCAAACCCTGCCTGAGGACATCAGATCTCCGCTCTATATTAGTGCCAAACACAAAAGCCCCAGAAAATCAATCTCACACTGGTGCCAAATTTGAGAATCATTTTTAGCATTGCATTGAAACTCTCCCTCCATATGTATTTGAATACGACCTGATCATGTAATGAGTTGTTTTAAACGGAATACTAATTGCTATTCAAGCACAAGGGAGTGTATCTCATTAGGTAAATGAGTTATGATGCGATTGTGAATCTCCCGCCCACTGCTGCAGTCATGTGATCATCTCAGGTGGGTTTTTATACCTGGAATCTAGAAAATGAAATTTCTGTCATTAATCACTCCCCCTCATGTCGTTCCACACCCGTAAGATCTTCGTTCATCTTCTGAACACAAATGAAGATATTTTTGATGAAATCCGATGGCTCAGTGACAGCAATATAATCAACACTTTCAGATGCTCAGAAAGCTACTAAAGATGTATTTAAAACAGTCATGTGACTGCAGTGGTTCAACCTTAATGTTAGGAAGAGACGAGAATACTTTTTGTGCGCAGAAACAAAACAAAAATAATGACTTTATTCAACAATCTCTTCTCTTCCCTGTCATTATCCTTACGCAGGTGAAGCACAGTGAAGGCTTCTGTGTTTACGTCTGAACGCCAGCTCAGTATTGGCCAAAGCTGATCATGTGATCAGCACGACGCATGCGCCGGCCAATAATGAGTCGTTCTGAAGTAGAACCTGGAAGCGCTGGACGTAAACAACAACATGAGAATGACACAGAAGAGAAGAGATTGTTGAATGAAGTTATTTTTGTTTTGTTTGTGCGCACAAAAAGTATTCTCGTCTCTTCATCACATTAAGGTTGAACCACTGCAGTCACATGACTGTTTTAACCATGTCTTTAGTACCTTTCTGGACCTTAACCTTAAGTCATAAATCTCTCTGATTTCATCAAAAATATCTTAATTTGTGTTCTTACGGCATAATTAATGACAGAAATTTCATTTTTGGGTGAACTAACCCTTTAATATAAGACACACAGTATATAGAAATATAAAACTAAATGATTAAATGCATCATTGAGTCAATATATAATAATACAGCCTGCTAAGCAAGGTGTCTAAAACATGACCTGGATTTAGAAGCCTTAGAAGTGTGAGTATATAATAGAACAGGCTTTCTAGAGTTCACAAACAACTGGAGAAGTCATGTTGCCTTCGGATATTGTTGTGGCTTTCAGAAACACTGGTGTAAATTATGTTTTGTTCATGCTTCCAATATCTGTGTCTCAGTATCTTCACCTGCCCATCGTTCAGATCTCAGATCCTGGCGTGTCTAGAGCTGAGAGTAACTGAGTCTGATGAGGGCTGTAAGCGTATACCTGCTCCAGAACAGCATTGATTCAGTTCATTATGTGTACAGCAAAACCAATTTAGCTGAAGAGGCTGAGCTCGACCCGATCGCATCCTAATCCCTGATTACTGCCCTGACCTCCGGTGAACACTGCTCTCCCGCCCTCAGAAGGGAACACGGCGCTTCAGATCTGGGCGTATTTCCACTGTGATACGGGATATGGCAGCTGCTGTGGCTCATTATATATGCGCTGATCAGTTGCGTTATAAGTTGATAACATGTAAACATGTGTTTTGTACAGGACGAGTTGACGTTCAGACGGGGCATTAGCGTCAAATGCGTTTCAAATAAACACCGCCTAAAGGTTCAGCTGACGTGAACAGAAGGTTCTCCTTCGATGCGTCATTGGCTGGTGTTTTCTGTGTTAACAGCCACACACTGAACTTACACCACCATAAACACACACCAGCTCAAATCAGCTTCAGCTGATTAACCACCGGGGCTAGTTGTCACACAGGGACACGCTGTTTATTTCAAACTAAATTATTTTAATATTAATGCCACTGTCACCTTTGTCTTGTTCAGCTGGGTTTAAAAACACTTAATCTTCAGTAATATTGTTGATTTGACTGAACTGACACTATCAGACGAGAACAAAACTTGATCTGAATAATGACTCTATTGTCTTCGTTTGCATCATTGATTCTGTTATTTTCCTGTTTATTACTGTGAAGCTGCTTTGAAACGATCTCTTATTATAAAGCGCTGCAGAAATAAAGCTGACTTGACTCTTCCATTTTGGCCAATGAATGAATTATTTTGTGTTTTCTAATTAAGTTTCTGAAAAATTATTAAAAATCTTATAATGCATTGCTGTAGATCATGCATTTTTTTGTTTGTTGGTTTGTTTAGATAGTTGCTTCAAACAAGGTATTCTACTTAAATCTGTGTAATAAGATTCCCATTGTGACAACTTACCCCATACAGTGTGACAACATGCCCCGCTGTTCAATGAGCATCTTTCCCCCCCCCCCCCCTGCTAATATCAGTGGAAATGTTAAACAGGTTTTGTAGTCAATGTTTATGTTATGTTTATAAAATGACAGTGTGACAACGTGCCCCGCTGTGAAGTTGACACGTGTTTAATGACCTGCATCTCCAAGTAAACAAAAAAACAAAACAAAAGTTCTGAGATAATTTTGCTAGCAGTTACGAAAATGAACATTTGTTCGTAACTTTGAGAGAACCTTGCCAGAATGTTCCCTGTCAGCTGGGTCTTTATTCCTGTCTATACAGGAATACAGTGTGACAACATGCCCCGCTCTGGTCGGCCCTGCAGCTGCAGTGAGTGTGAATGTGTGTTTATACTCTATATCACGAGAGAAGCAGGTGAAAGTGAATTTGGGACTAACAGTTTTTATGAAAAGACTTTTAATCCTCTACTATGATAATGACTTTTAATATTTGCTTTTCAGAAAGACACAGAGCTTGTTTTGCTGGTTTTGTTTGATTGTGACAGTGTGTGCGTCGCGTTCACTAACCGGACCCAGAACGGAGCAGGTTTATTTGTTAATCCAACAAACATTTCCTGTTTCATATTGTTCTCGTTGGGTACTGTGTGGCAAACGCAGTTTATTTTGATTTGCCCAATTTTTCTTTTGCGTATTTATGGATTTACTGAGTGGAAACTCACAGACACGGAAAACACAATTAGAGGAATATTTGTGCTCAAATATTGGTCTTGTATTGGGTCTCATTCCAGCAAAGTAATTATTGAATTTGTGGGATCAAACAGGGCGGCGCGGGCAGGTAAATACTGTCGGCCAGAGCCGGAGACTGTGAGCAAATCAAAGCATTTATGAGTTTGTGTTTCCTTCAACTCGGTTTACTATAATGAGCTTATTATGAGACGAAAAACACATGAAAGAGAGTAAAAGTGTGCAAACGCAACCTGTCCACATGCACACGTGTTCTAAGAACGGTCTGCTAACGTTTGGAAAACGTTTAAAACATTGGTTATTCAAACATTTCTGAAACAAAAGTAACATTTAAAATGTTTCAGGTACGGTGTATAAATCATCAATTTTTGTGCTAACATTATTAAAGACCAGATAACTGAATGAACGTTCTATTAACGTTACTGGAAGAACCTTGTCAGAACGTTCCGAGAACAGGACTTTCATACTCAAACAATCGTCCCGTAGAGTCGTGTTTTTATGTGCGATCCTTCATTGCTGCTGGTTTAGAGACTGTGAGAGGAAAATCATCTGAACTGACCTGAAAACTGTGCAGGAGCAGATCACATCATCAGCATCTGAATTTGAATCGCACAATAAATCATAGTTGGAAAGAAATTATATCTTTTATAACGGTATAAACGCTTCTATTTTGAGATGCTGATTGTAATGATGCTGTAAATAAATGACACTTTACTATATATATTCACAGATATTTAACATTGTAACATTTGTACTGTATTTCTGATCAAATAAATGCAGCCTTGGAGAGCAGAAGAGACTCTTTCAGAAACATTAAAAAATATTTCCAACCCCAAACGACAGGCACTTTTTTTTTTCCCCCAAAACTATTCATTTTTTATTAGTATATATGTTCCCTGGAAATAAAACGGGAAATCAATATATAAATAATGAAAATGAATAGACCATTTTTCCCCATTTTAATGTTGCATATTAAAAAAAAAAATGCTTTAGTTTCTTGTAATGAATGTATGGCAGTGATGTGAAGCCGCTGTAGAATCAGACGAGGCGGATGGTTCAGTGAATGTCTGCGGTTGAGCGTTGGCTGGATGTGAAGCACGAGGACGAGACCGTGTGTTTCTAACATAGACGACTGCTGCACCCTACAGTTAGCAGACAGATCACACCCTCACATCTACACAACTCTACACAACTCTACTCAACAGCCCTGTAACCTGAACACAGGAAAATCAGGAATCAGTCGCTGATTAAATCACTAATGATATTTAAAGAATTCCCATTTTCAAATCATTTTTAAAGGGGATGCACAGAAATATGTTTATCTATGAAAAATGTATAAAATAAATTATATATATATATATAAAATATGTTTGTGTTTGTGTGTCAGTGAATCATCTGAACTCATCAGTCTGAATGATTCATCCAGAAATCACAGAACTTGTGATGGAAAGTACAGAAATCAGCTTGTTTTTCATCAGATCTGATGTGTGTGTGTGTGTGTGTGTGTGTGTGTGTGTGTGTTCACGCAGATGAAGTGGATGTGGTTTGGAATAGAGAGGTCATGTGAGCGAGACACACGGACATCTTCAAGAAACAACAGAGCGCTGCTGATCGCCAGAGTAAAAACAGAAACACTCTAATTAACACTTTGAAACCGGTATAGTTTTATCTCTATTCATAATGAGATTTTGGAGGCTGGTGATTTTTGATTACCTATATATGAGCAATACTTTCAGCAGCACCAAACACGCCCCCACCTGCCATTGGTCAGTCAGATAGCCCCGCCCCAAACTCACGAGATTGGTCGCTCAAACAAAGAGATCACAGAGTCAGTGTTTCACTTCCAGTGACTCTGAACCTTAAAGTGACACTGAACATCTGCAGCAGCAGCGGATGGAGATGAGTCTCTCACACACACACTGACTGACACACACACTCACGTCACATACCTGCTCTGATGACATCATCCGACCCGCCGGAGACTCCACAGGATGATGTTTGCAGATTTTGAATATTGCTCTGGTCACGTGACCTGTTACACCTTACAGATCATTAGACAATATATCAACATTTACAAACACTGTGACTGAACGGAAACTACTATTTGATCAAATTAGTAACACTAAATTCTGATTGGATGAGCTGTTTGAGGTCATTATAACACACATTGATGCTGCATTGCTTGGCAACTCTATCCACTACAGTTACACATATGAATTATGTTACTTGGAATTATGATTATTATTAATAATAAATGTTACTTTTTTTTAAAGTCACCATGAAACTTTAGTTGCACTCGTCTTTTCTTCTCTATTGTGTCGTATATCCGAGTGAAACAGCTTCAGGAACAAGAACAAATGTAGGGCGGGGCTTGATTTTGATTGGATGGTTGTGGTTTGCTATTGGTGGATCTCATGTGAGTGACAGGTTGCCCCGCCCTCGTCATCAGAGAAGAGATGCTGCAAGAGGGAGGAGAAGATATTCTGATTCAAGATTACCAGGAACATGAATTCAACACAATGATGATAAATCATTTATGATAAACACTGAAATATTCCATTGTCCATTTTGTTTTTTATGGTGACTCATTGGCACCAGTACTGTTAAAAACAACTGTCAAAGAAAAATGAAGATGTTGTCATTATTTATACGCCGTCATTCAGTCAGAATCTTCACGCAGATCTTTTGCTCTTCGACAACATGATGAACTGAGAGAGATTCTTCAAAAAATCTCCTTCACAGCTGACAGGAAACGTTCTGTCAAGGTTCTCTCAACGTTATGAACAAACGTAACATTAATAGAACGTTCGTTCAACGTTCTCTGGTCTTTAATAATGTTCACAAAAACATTAATATAAACATTTTATTTTGACATTTGCCAAACGTTTTAAATGTTACTTGTTTCAGAATATTCCAAAGTAATGATCCCGTAATGTTCACAAAATGACAAAACTGACCATTTTAAAACATTCAGGGAACATTTAGAAATAACGGCACTGTTTTTCTGTGAACTGGATTCACGAGAGTAATTAATGACACAATCTATTCCTTTAGAATAACACGAGGTCGTTCTGCAGATCTGATGATAGAAACGTTCTCTACATTCTGTTCCTTTCTAACCTTACAAACCACATGAATGAGATCTGTTCAGTGAGGTGTGTTCTTTTGTGTTGTTTGTGTAGAAGGTGTGTGTGTGTGTGTGTGTCAGAGAGCTCATGGTGTGGACAGAAGCACAGATTGCAGTGTTGACAGTGAATCTGGGCTTTTCTGTGAGAATCGTGGCACCTTCTCGTTCTCCCTCTCTCTCTCTCTCGTTGTTTTTGGCATAACTTTCTGCAATCTGTGACGCGATCAGGCACCCGGGTGCTCCACACACACACACACACACACACACACACACACACACACACACAGGGACAATAGAATAGAAACACACAGCAGCACGATCACTGTACACATCTATCTGTGATCTGAACGCTGAAGACACTCATGAATACGGTACAAACGGGTAAATAATCTCATTCTCTTTTCTGTTTTTACACTGTAGTGTCGCCCGCGCTCAGTCTGATGATAGTGTGACGGCGGATATACTGGACAACAGCGGAAATATGAACTGGTAACCTGAAAATAATAATATCTATATGTACTGGTTTTACTCAAGTCAAAAACATTATTTAATATTAATAAATCAACCTAAATAGATCAAAGAAAATTTAACAACACATTTTACAGTGTGTCAAGATATACTGTTTATATGTAATCAATATGATCTCAAACAGGTCCAGGAAGATCGTGTCATTAGACGTGTTTGTTCGAATCAACAGTTATTCGTTTACTTGCTGCATTAATGATGAGCATCACGTGTTTAATGACTAAATGATTTAAAATTAATATGTCTGGTTGAGTCACATGTCATCACATTTTCTTTTTGTTCCATCAATAAATAAACAAATGTTATATATTAAACAAAATAATTTGAGTACATGATCATTTATTTAAATTATATATATAAACAAAATAATCCAATGGGATTTAGTGATATTTACTGGGATGAAAATAGGCATTACTACAGTTTTATTTTATTTATTTTTACATTGAATTACCAGTAAGAAAGCTGATATATTACTGTTACTCTAATACAGAAATACTCATATAATCATATAAGGCTTTAGTCGCTGTTATCAGAGTTATTATAAGAAGAATGATCAAACAAAACATGTTCTTTGATCATATATATGATCAATTATGAAAAAAAAAAAAGAAATCAACATTTGGTATAATTTTTGTAGTTGCAACAAACAACAAAACCAACGTTGTGTATTTTCTGTATCCTGGAAATGTACTAAAATCCAGCTTTGCATGAAATGATTATAATTATATAATTCATATAATATTAAACTCCTGAGGTCGACAATCAACGTGTTATGAAGCTCCTCCTTTCACTGACCAATTAAAAAAAGAAATAAAAGAGAAACTTTTGTACTCTATTCACACAAAATACTAAAGCATGTCGGCCGAGACCTGCCAAACTCCTGCTCTTTCATGACTTCACGACGCGTTTAAAGTTGTGAAGCTGAAGTGTTGGGACGAGGACGAGTCTTCTCTTATCTTTCTTCTCTTCACCCTCATAATCAGACATATCGAAGTGAAGTTCTCACTCCAGAATAATCAGCTTCCATCAGATACGGGCCTGCTGGCCGCGGGTGAAAGCATGCGGCGCTGCGATCTGCACATTAGCCGAGCAGGAAGAGCCGCGCAGCTTTAACATCCTAATCAGGCGTCCTCACTGAGACTATTGTCTGCAGCGCTGCAGAAAACACTTTATGGGAAATGAATGCAAATGCTGCAGGATGCCAGAAACATTTCACACAAATGGAGAAGTGCTTCATTGCTGTTGACAGTGGTCCAAAAACACACGCTCTGAGTCTGTGTGTGTGTGTGTGTGTGTGTTTGGTGCAAAAATACAACAATAAAAGCAAGGCAGGGAAAGGGTTCAGGACTGATGCGTGTCGTCTTCAAAAAAGGAACGGAAATGAAAACGTTCAGCGAGACCACCAGTGTTTTCTGGCAAAGTCTTTTGTGTATTTGTGTATAGAAATCTGCTGCTTTTGATACTTGCAGTCATTTTGCAGCCGAAGTGATTCAGATAAAAGTAAAGCATTTTTCCGAGCAGGTGTTTTGGAGAGTGTGTGTGTGTGTGTGTGTGTGGTTAATCAGGAAGGTCAGAACTTCAAAGTGAACATCTGGCTGCAGAATCTGTGCTGTTATGAAGCTCTAGAGAGTCTGATGTCTTTCAGACGCAGTGTGAATAAGTGTGAGAATTGTTTCTGTGAACTCAAAACCTGCCGGAGCTTCACAGAACATTCACAGTCCAAGACCCGCCGCGTATAACGTGACCTGAGCACGACAGCGATCCGCAAGTTCTGACACTGTTTTCCCTTGATTTCCTCCAGAGGGATTTTATTAAAGAGCTCCGTGAACCAAATCAACACTACAAACTCAAAAATAACATGCTTGAAAATCACAAAAGCGAAACTGTACTTGAATTCATGATGTATCATGAAGACAATCGATTTAGAAAAAACTACTGAGAATCATCAAGATGATTGGTAACATTCTACTACAATTTTGCATATATTAATCATTTTAAAATCTCATGAGACAGTAATGAATGATTACCATATTCATATACCACTGCAAAGTATACCATTATATACAAATAACTGTGGTAATACATTTTTTTAGCACTAACCCAGCTAACGTTCCCGTTACGTTATTTCAGAATTTTCTCTGAATGTTCATAACATACAGTTTTTAAAATTAAACATTCTTCAGGTTCAGTGCAGCTTCTACACGATCCCAGACGAGGAATAAGAGTTTATCTAGAGAAACCATCAGACATTTTATAAAAAAAAATAAATAAAAAAAATTATATACTTTTTAACCACAAATGCTCGTGACGTAGGCGGAAGTACTGCGTCCAAAATCTTCCGACATCATTGTTTTACCTTTTTTGCAACATGATTACGTAATGCGTGGAGCATCTCAGAGCAGTGCAAGACGAGCATTTGTGGTTAAAAAGTATATAATTTTTTTTATAAAATATCTGATGGTTTCTCTAGATAAGACTCTTATTCCTCGTCTGGGATCGTGTAGAGCTCTTTGAAGCTGAAACTGACATTTGGACCCGTTGAACCCCAGTGAAGTCCACTATATGGAGAAACATCCTGGAATGTTTTCCTCAAAAACCTTCATTTCTTTTCCACTGAAGAAAGAAAGACATGAACATCTTGGATGACATGCGGGTGAGTAAATGATCAGGAAATTCTTTGAGAACCTTGACAGAACGTTCTGAGAACATTCTCTGTTAGCTGGGATGAACCTAAGAGTTTAACATCATAAAGTAAAACACACATTTTTTAGCACTGACTCAAACACATGCCTGCATGCGCGTCCACACACACGAGCGGAAACGAGCACGCCGCAGCGTTGCGTGTCTAACCCGTCTGCTGCTTCTCAGATCCAGAGATGATTTCATATTCGAGAGATACGAAAGCATCTGGTGTTCCCATAACAGCGGCGAAATGCGCGTTTACGACGCGAAACTCTATCTGGTGCCCACCTGGGCGACAGGACGGACAGGTGGCACCTCTGACTCCAGCAGCTCGAGCGTGTGCGCGCCTTCGCCCGAGTGCACGTGTGTGTGTGTGTGAAATGAGCGCGTGCTTTCATCTGTGCGCGTGTGAATGCGAGAGGTTAGTTTTGGATCTATTAACACCTGTCGTGCTAAAACTCGCATAGCTGGGATTGTAAATCAGCTCCGGGGAGAAACGTGTGCCAGAGAGAGAGAGAGAGAGAGAGAAAGAGAGAGAGAGAGAGAGTCCGGCCTGCCGGTTTCCCGTTCTGCTGCCGAGCGCCAGACTCTCTGTCCAGCGAACCTCTGATGCTCTGGCGCTGATTCCAGGTCAGATGTAGAACACAAACTACAGCACGTTCCTCTCGCCACACCTGCGCTCAGCAACTGAACTCTGCTGCTATCAGCGGCCGTTCACATCAGACATATGGCATTAGGAGATCATGATGGGAGGGAGTGAGAGCAGAAAACACAAAGACTGAAACAGAAGTGTCTGTTTCTACACGCGCTCCAGCTGACATTCTCAGAACTTTCTCTCAAAGTTATGAACGTTTTCCAATAACATTAAGAGAAGTGGTCTGAAATAACAGTATCAAAAGTTAGCAGTTATTCATGGAAAGTGAATGTTTGAATGTTGCCACTTGTTTCAGAGAACATTCGCAAGTAACATTCCTATAATGCTTCCATTGCCCAAAAATGAGATGGAATGTTCCATTAAAGTCACCATGAAATCAAAATGGACAATGGAATATTTCAGTGTTTATCATAAATGATTTATCATCATTGTGTTGAATTCATGTTCCTGGTAATCTTGAATCAGAATATCTTCTCCTCCCTCTTGCAGCATCTCTTCTCTGATGATGAGGGCGGGGCAACCTGTCACTCACATGAGATCCACCAATAGCAAACCACAACCATCCAATCAAAATCAAGCCCCGCCCTACATTTGTTCTTGTTTGAGAAGCGCTTCACTCGGATATACGACACAATAGAGAAGAAAAGACGAGTGCAACTTAAGTTTCATGGCAACTTTAACATTCACAAGTTATGTTTCCATAACCTAAACAGGAAGCATTTATTGAATGTATTTTTGTTAACAGTATATTACTGCAAAGGTATTTACAACGTCTTTGTACTTCTTCTAGGCAAATAATGTAAAAAGAACTTCACCGTGAGTATATCGAGGTGTTGAATCGCGTTCAGCCTCTCGTGTGCACGAGTTCGAGCACGAGCAGCTGCCGCAGTTCACTTCACGGCCACAGGTGTCGCTAATAACAACAGTTTCTGAATTCTGCCACTTTAAGACCAGACTTACAAAAATTACACCTTTGTACACGGAAACATTATTAAAAAATGATTTCACAAACATACTTTTCATATTTCCATAGTCTTTGTGATCCTTATTTTATGAAAAAATAATAATATTACTATTCTCAATTGTGATTCTCATTACTGTCATAATTACTCTTAATATAAACTCTTTTATTATTTAAATCAACATAAATTAAGTACACTTTCTCACATCACAATGATGTTTTTTTTTCATGAAAATAAAGTCACAGTGCTCTTGATTGTTTTTGTGCAATTCTCTCTTCTGCACATTTTAAATCATTCATTTATTTATTTATTGCTAATTTGACATTTGTAATATTTCAGCATTCTCAATTATTTTATCTTAGTTTTATTGTATGTTTCTTATTAGTTGGGATCCTTTCTGGTGGAGTGTGTAGAGAGTGTTTGAGGTGTAAACAGGGCTGCTAGTGGCTCCTGCGCGCGCACACACACACACACACACACACACACACACACACACACACCCTAAGGTCGCGACTGTTTTGCACACGTATTCAGACTTTACATAATTGTGCAAAAATGTGAATTAAACTAAATGAACATCACCATCTAAACCTGTTTCATTCAAAGCAGCCGAGATCCTTTTAAACGGAATAGGAGCTCTGTGTGTGTGCTGGTGTGTTTTTTACTCGACAACCCGTTTTAATCAGCTGCACAGAACAAAGAAAATACTAAGAATTAT
Source organism: Elopichthys bambusa (assembly GCA_037101425.1). Classification (NCBI taxonomy): domain Eukaryota; kingdom Metazoa; phylum Chordata; class Actinopteri; order Cypriniformes; family Xenocyprididae; genus Elopichthys; species Elopichthys bambusa. The sequence continues at coordinate 34,594,887 of CM074440.1, read as the reverse complement.
TTTGTAGCAAAGTGACATTTTCAGGCCAGTATGCTAATGCGCGTCAGACGTCTGTAGGTGACTCTCGCGCCGTTAATGACTGAACACGAGAAAAACCTTCCAAACTCAACGTGTAAATCTGTGCCATCTTCACTGCGGACAGAAAACTGCCATTAAATATCAAAAACGTTCCTTCACACTGCGTCTGGACCCTTTTGTGGGCACGGTTATAAATATTTCAGTATTTGGCACAGTAAAAAAATGATGAATAATATTTGTGGATGAGAATTTGCATTCAACTGTTAAATTAAAAATTAATTACTCAGATACATAAAGGAACAATAAAACTTTGAAGCCTCCGAGATGGCAAAGTTAATTATTTCCAATTAGGAGCAAAATATCTTCAGAGATATTTCAGACCTTTTAATAGCATGGGATGAACTGCAGACAGAATAAAAGACTCTTTGTTGGTTTTCCAGCGTGTGAAAGATAGCACTTCATATCCAGAGCCTGTGCACCACACAATTAAAATCTATAATAAAGTATATTGGAATATCGAGGGAAGTGTCCTGATCACATAAGCTCATATTTAACATAAAACACACAGGCACGGCGTAATCAAACGGCCTCATAATGTGTTTGGCCTGACACTGGATTTCTGTTTATAAGCTGGAGCTTCATGGGACTCGCGTGTGTCTCGTATGAGAGCTGATGTATGTTAGAGTATGGAGATTTCTATGGTGGACGAGTGTGCACGGCATCCGCTGACTTTACACACTGTGATTTATGCACTCCATGAACAAATAAAAACATACCTGCTCCTCAAGGATTCAAAAACACCCTCAGAAATCTCGAGAAAACTCGCAGCGTCACCGTCTGAAAATAAGCATATCAAAACACCATCAGGCCAGAGACATACACGGACAAACAAACCTCAGTTCTCAAAGCATCATGAAAGAGAAGTTCGTCTTTTCTTTTTAAGTAGTTTATTAACAAAGCTATGTCAGATGGTTGAGAATTAGACATTCTGAATACCTATTGAAAACAATTGCTAAAAAGCAGCTTATTTTGTGTGTCTCTCTCTCTCTCGCTGTCATGTTTTCCGCTGATAAGTAGCGTTTCATAAAGCCGCGTCTCTGAATCCAGCCGCTCGTCCGTGTCACTCCAGATCTGTCCTGTGTCACCGGCACGGCCAGAGTGCTTTTTGATGAAGTCGTTCATAAATTTTAATATAACGTGTATGAACTTGATGTACGGCCTCTGGGCTCACTAATATTGGAAGGGATCACCTTATGAAAAATAAAACTCAAGTATTTTCTCTGCTCGTGAAGAGCCGGTGATGTATTACACGTGTTTGCGAATCACATCAGCTGGAAATATGATGGACAAACAGGCCGCGTGTGACAGAATCTGACAGAGATCAGCGCCGCAGCTATCATTATAGCTTAAACAGGGTTTGTCGCCCGTGCCGTTCTGTCTTCGGTCCATCCACACGGAACCGCAGTGACGGATTCAGCAGCGACTCCACGGATCGAACGAATCCATAAAACACATAAGAGACTCAGCGTCAGAGCCAACACCTAATAAACACACACAGAACACAACAACATTTGGGTACAATTCTGTATTAAAGTAATTTTATCAATGCTTTTCAGGATTATTATAGTTAACTAAAACCGTATAAAAATCATTTTTTGTTACCCGAAATGAACTTGAACTGAAATAAAATTAAAACTTATTTTATTTCAGTTAGTTGCGAGATTTCTCATTTTCATTCAGTTGAACTAAATAACTAAAACTGAAATAACAAATATGCAAAAAATTAACAAAAACACGCAATTGCTAAAACTTTAAAATAAAACTGAAAAATAATAAACAATGTTTTTATATAAAATAAAAAAAAAACGAATTCAAAATATTAATAGAAACTATTAGGGGTGCGACAAGATATCGTCGATATCTTTATTTCTCGTCGAGGTGAAAAGCTGTCTTGTGATATTGCCATGACGGAAAGTGAGGGTGAAATGAATGCTTTCCACTGTCGTTTTGCTTTTTATAGAGATAAAAAACATTTAATTCATCTGGATAACGGTCCAATCCCATCCTCATCCAACATGAGCTGCAACATGAGTCGTCCATAGTGCAGCAGGAAGAGTTCAGAGTTCACGTGACGAGACCATGGCGGAGGATTCGTTGCACAACAGAGCTTAAACATCTGATAAATGTCCAGTATTGTCCACTGCCGCTCACTATTCACAGAGTATGCGTGATCGCGAAAGTAAAACGCAAAATGCAGTTTCACCCCACATTTTGAAAGCGGCTCCCTGATGCCATCAAATATTTGCATAATGTTTCTTTCTTTATGAACTATCAAGTTTTGGATGTTTATCGGTGCACATCGTTACTGTGTTGAATTCATGTTCCTGGTAATCTTGAATCAGAATCTCATCTCTGATGACGAGGGCGGGGCAACCTGTCACTCACATAAGATCCACCAATAGCAAACCACAACCATCCAATCAAAATCAAGCCCCGCCCTACATTTGTTCTTGTTCCTGAAGCTGTTTCACTCGGATATACATGACTATAGGGAAGAAAAGACGAGCGCAACTTTAATGCCGACTTTAAACCAGCTGGTGATGGTGTTCTGGTCTTAGCTGGTTTAAGCTGGTCCTCCAGCATGACCGGCTGACATGTGCACAAACCCCTCAAAAACCCTCCAAAAGGCTGGGAGACCAACCAGCAAACTAGCTTAGGCGGTTTTCAGCGGGGATTACAGAAGTAACACGGGTTGTGAAGAGCAGAGTATACGTGCCGCATGTTGTTGGCTTTTTTGTTTCTACGAGTAAAGATATAAAGTTACATTCAAAATGTTTTTTTTTTTACCGTTCAGCCAGTCATTCATTCGATTTGAATGCACATTTCAATGCAAGAATGGCAGTGTGTGTGTGTGTGTGTGTGTGTGTGTGGTCCAGCACTCAGCTTTGACTCTGCGGCTCTGAGCCGGCCAGCCATGACTGCTTTTAACCTCCTCTGCTCTCACATCCTCCTGCTGCTCCATCTTTCTGTCCCTCACAGAAGCACTTAACCAGCGACATTTCCTGGAGCTGCTTAATCCTCTTTCAAAGAACTCTAACTAAGTTCAGGAAAGTGTGAATTACTGAAACAGCCCATTTCCAGGGACGGTCTGCAGGAAGGGTTTAGATTCATTAGAAACAGAGTCAGAAATGGCCATGTTAATTCTATAGATGCATGTAAGAGAGGCAGACGACTCCACAGCGTCAGTAATGAATGTATGTGCTATTAGACGGCTACAGTAGATGACTGTATTCTCTCTCTCTCTCTCCTCAAACTTTCTGCCAGGCATCGAACAGAAATGAGAAACACATTATCGTTCCATTAATTGATTTATGCTCTTTTAAAATGGAGGTCTCATAGAGATGCAGGAATTAGAGGCACTCTTGGGCCAATTAGAGCAGCAGCGGTTTCTTCCCGCAGCTCTTCCGTGCATCTCAATCACGGCCAATGCCCACAGGTGAAATGCCAAATCTGAAACACTCAGAGCGGCTCCTGCATCCTAAAACGCCCTGCGCTCCACATCGGTGCCTCTCGCAGATGGAGGGGTTCTGACCGCCGTCCCTCATATCTGAGCCGGTTTCAGACTATTCTAATGCTGCGACAAAGTCACAAACTGCTCAAAAAAGATCAGCTGACCATCAATCCATCAGATAATTCCTGCTGGAAAAGAAATAAACCGCAAGAGGCTGTACTGTGATCTATCTGTCTATCTGTCCATCCATCCATCCATCTGTCTATCTATCTATCTGTGTGCGTCTCTCTGTTAGTGTTGCATGTTCAGAGTTTGGACAGATGGACAGCAGGTCTGGACACCTGTAGTTTGCGTCTGTGTGGAAGTGAGAGGCGGTTTTCAGTGCTGAGATCTCTTCAAACATTCAGACTGAACAGTCAATGAGATGCAAAATCATGCCTGAGCTTCTCTTTGAAGTAATGGATTCCAATGCAAATCCAATGACCTTTAATTATTGTATAATTCTGTCAATGATCATAACCTGAAGCAACCATGACTAAATTTTACAATTAGGCTGTTTAACCTGCTGTATGAGTTTGACCTTTAGATGAGCACTGGCTGTTTCCATCTGAGAGCGGGGGGTCCGTGTTCGCCGTCAGCCGCCGAACGCCAGAAAACCTCGCAGAGACTGCAGGTAGAGCAATGTCAGACTGTGATAACTGACAAACAAGACACAATCGTACAGCTCTGTTACCAAAAATGCACTTGAGACATAAGAGCACCTACATGCTCGAGTTTAACAGGGTTCTGAAATGACTCCCCCATCTGCCAGTCAAATGGAAAGTCCCGCCCCAAACGCACGTGATTGGTTGAGTCAGAAACAGATCAGTGTAGTAAAAAAGCGTCAGTGTTACACTCTTTAGGAATCAAACCACTAGTGACTGACTTACAGAGAATCTGAACATGGAGACCAGCTAAAGCATCAGAGCGCTCCACACGTAGCAGATCTAACGGACACATTTCCGCATTTTCCGGTAAATGGAATGATTCTGACATTTACCGCTCAGAGGTGTTTATCTCTGTCCATTTATCCCTGTACTGTATCTAAGCCACCACATTAACATCTGTCCTCTATTTACCCACCAAATCGGGTCCCATAAGCGGGTCTGTTCGCTGCAGAGGAGGCCAAATCTTCCAGCTGACTGACGTCGGGCAGATTTCCGCTGCCGCTCTGATTCAAGGCTCTGCCGTAAACGTGACGCTCGTCAGGATGCTCTCCCGTCACGGCCAGCCAATTAAGACACCGATTTACGCTATTGACGGGGTGAATCGAGAGCGACCGACAGAACGAGCCCTTCGCTCACACACCTCAAAGTTCTGATCTTCCTCACAGCGCTTTTTCTTTTTTCTAGGTGTCTTAATTACTCTGAGGAAGTGTCGTTCTGGCTGCCGGTCAGCTGCTGTGACGGGTCCATTTGCATGTCTGTGTAGTGAGAGGTTGGCAGCGTATCCTCCCGTCCAGATTGCGGCCCCTCTCCGCGGTGAGACCGCCTTGGAGGAGACTGCGTTGTGGGATTAGGGTTTTAGCAGCGAAGGTAAGTGTGACTACAAGCTTTGGCTGTCCATCTGCTCTCCTGCGGTAGCCTGGCCAGCCTGAGCCGCCTGCAGCAAGGACCTGGCCTCCGTACCAACACACACACACACACACACACACACACACACACACACGCAGCCAAGAACCCTCTGCCTGCTGCTCGCAACCAAACACTCCATATGCACTAAAGTTTTTCTCTCTTTCACCCGCCTGCCGCCACCATCCTTTCCTTTTCTCTCCTTAATAAATAAGACATGAGCATGTCTCCAGCAATAGAGGCGATGGGTTTAATTTGTAGGGCAGCGATGTTTGCTGGAGTCCTGAGGGATTTGTGCCCTTCTCGTCTCAAACACACACACACACACACACACCTGATTTAGTGGCGGTCCCTTATTCGTGATGAATTCAAACGGCTGTACATTCAGTGCTGATTGTTTTAAAGGGATAGTACGCAATCACTCATTGCCATTCCAACCCTGTACAGCTTACTTTGTTCTGTGAAACAATCATAATAATGTCAATATTAATGGAATATTGCAGTGTTTATTCTAAATGATTTATCGTCATTGTGTTGAATTCATGTTCCTGGTAATCTTGAATCAGAATATCTTCTCCTCCCTCTTGCAGCATCTCTTCTCTGATGATGAGGGCGGGGCAACCTGTCACTCACATGAGATCCACCAATAGCAAACCACAACCATCCAATCAAAATCAAGCCCCGCCCTACATTTGTTCTTGTTTGAGAAGCGTTTCACTCGGATATACGACACAATAGAGAAGAAAAGACGAGTGCAACTTCCTTTTCATGAAGATTTTAAAGGACTAGTTCACCCAAAAATGAAAACTGTCATCATTTACTCACCCTCATGTCATTCTGAACACAATGTAAAAACTGACTGTTGCAATTAGCTATCACAACTTTTAGTGTTAGAATAACTTTTTCCCAATTTAACTTGATATAATGCAAATATCCAAGATGTCATTTAAAGGACTTCAGAATTAAAATGTCCTGATAATTTACTCTCCTCCATGTCATCCAAGATGTTCATGTCTTTCTTTCTTCAGTGGAAAAGAAATTCCAGGATTGTTCTCCATATAGTGGACTTCACTGGGGTTCAACGGGTCCAAATGTCAGTTTCAGTGCAGCTTCTACACGATCCCAGACAAGGAATAAGAGTCTTATCTAGAGAAACCATCAGACATTTTATAAAAGAAATAAAGTTTATATACTTTTTAACCACAAATGCTCGTCTTGCACTGCTCTGTGATGCTCCACGCATTACGTAATCACGCTGGAAAGGTCACGCGTGACGTAGGCGGAAGTACCGCGGTAGGGTGAAAATCTCCATTTAATTTTCTCCTCCAACTTTAAAATCGTCCGACATCGCTGTTTTACCTTCTTTTGTAAAGGCCGTTTGACTTAGTCTTCGCACTTTCACTGGATCGTAAAAGTAAAACCGTCTGTGGTTAAAAAGTATATACATTTTATTTATTTTATAAAATGTCCGATGGTTTCTCTAGATAAGACTCTTATTCCTCGTCTGGGATCGTGTAGAGCTCTTTGAAGCTGAAACTGACATTTGGACCCGTTGAACCCCAGTGAAGTCCACTATATGGAGAACAATCCTGGACTGTTTTCCTTAATTTCTTTTCCACTGAAGAAAGAAAGACATGAACATCTTGGATGACATGGAGGAGAGTAAATGATCAGGAAATGTAATTCTGAAGTGAACTAATCCTAAATTGGCTAAACCTAAAATTTTAAGCC
>CM074440.1:34548682-34576182 GCA_037101425.1 Elopichthys bambusa | reverse complement strand
GCAGAAGAGACTTCTTTCAAAAACATTAAAAAATCTTTCATATTTTAAAGACATTCAAAGAATGCTGTACCACTACTGATCAATCAACACAATCTGATTTATAATACAGGTAAAGCTTGTTAATGAGCACAGAAAATAATTCAGCATTAATGTACTGAAGATGGAAGTAAAGACTTCTTATAAATATTCTGCTTTTCATTTTTCAGTATATTTTCAGTTTTTACTAGTTTTGTTATCACTATAAAAAAGAATTGCTGGGTTAACTTAAAGTAAGTTACCTGGTTGCCTTAAAATATTGAGTTATTGAAATTAAAAATGAGTTAATACAATGAAGGCGATTGATTTAATCAACAGAAGCTCAAAATATTATGTTATCTAAACTACATTAGTTAGTGAAGTTGATTTGAGAAAAGAAAAAAAAAAATTACAGTGTGCTTTTATCATTTTTAATTAGTTTGTGGTTTTTAAGTTTTTCCAGTTATTTCGACATTTCTAATTTTTAAGCTGCTTATGTTATGCTATTTTTTTTTTTTTTATTTAACCTCAGCTTTATTTATTAAAAATGTATTGGTTAATAATATCATAATATCCCAGGTACAGACAATAAATGTCATATTGCACACAATTTCACAAGTGTAGCCATAATATTTACATGTGGCCAAAGTTAAAACAAAAAAAATTGTGGCTTTTAGTTCATGTCTGTTCATTTTAAACTCATTATTATTATAAACTGCTAACAGTTGATTAAAAACAAACCTTAAGCAGATATACACATTTAAAATATATATTCTTCCAAGGAAAATGGGACATAAATATTAATGACGTCATCTTGCACTCATGGGCATGTCCTCATTTTCGTCCAATCAAATGCTCTTTAGAATGAGAATGCTCCGCCCCTGAATCCTGCCTCTGGCAAGTAATGAAACTATTAAGACACTTCATGGTTAAAAAGAAGGACACACCCCCACAAAAAACAACTTCCTGTTTCAACAGGAAATACATCAGTTCTTAACTGTGCTCTTAAAGGGATAGTTCACCCCAAAATGTCATTAATTTCTGTCATTAATTCCTCACCCTCATGTCGTTCCACACCCGTAAGATCTTCGTTCATCTTCAGAACACAAATGAAGATATTTTTGATGAAATCCGAGAGGTTTATGACTCGTCCATAGACAGCAATATAATCAAGGTCCAGAAAGGTACTAAAGACATGGTTAAAACAGTCATGTGACTGCAGTGGTTCAACCTTAATGTTAGGAAGAGACGAGAATACTTTCTGTGCGCAAAAACAAAACAAAAATAACTTTATTCAACAATCTCTAACCCTTTAAAGTCATTTCAAGTCAGGTAAACCCCACTAAAATATCTATTAATTGTTTACATAGCACAAACTTCACCCTAAAAACAGCAGCATCACCTCAAGGACAGTATCACAAAAGCAACAAAAATAACAGCTTCACATGTCTATTTTTAAACGCTGAGGAACGCTGAAGCACAGGCGTCCACTGTAAGTGCCTTAATGTTAATTATTTTCCATGTTACTTAATATTATGCTGTTGATAGAGCTAAACCCCTAGTGGAGCCGGACCGTTTCTTTAATTGGGAGAGAAACACACGTAATGCTGTTTATTTGTCATCCAGCTGCGGGAAGCGAAGACGTCGTGATGTATTCCAGGGCGGCAAATGTCAGAAATCCTGACACGGTTCCACATGGCCTAACTAAAGGTCCCGCTCTCTCTCTCTTGCTCTCCCTCTCTCTCTCCGGTGAGGAGAAACGGGAAAGCATGAGTCATTTCCCTGAGAGCGCGAGAGACAGCCGCGTGTCAGAGGTTGAACCCCTCTCTCTTCAGAGCGCGGCGGAGCAGGTGCACGGCCGACGCGCGCGCTCACACACACACACGCGCGCGCGCTCCCTAAGGTGCTAAGTGTTAGGAGAAGACACGGAAACAATGGCTCTAAACATAGCAGCGGCAGTCAGCGCTAACCACACACGCCGTAAAGATGTACTTAACTCCGGGCGCTGCTGGGGATTGTGCCATTTATATTAGCAGCACCCCATCCTGCTCGCTAATGGCAGGGTTATTAACATAACAAACTTAAACGCTGGATGTAAATAATACGGTTTCAGGATGCGCGCGCTCAGCTGACAGTATTTAGGCACGAGCTCAACATCTGTTTATGAACACTGGCTCTAATGATATCACTCCATATCATTAAGGGTGGCACGGCGCACAGGTGCAGCTGTACGAGGGCGAGAGAGAGAAAAACGCCAGCGTCCCCCTCCCTCCGGCTCACAAACCCATCATTAGGACAATTTTCCTCGCGCGCAGATCGGCAGGCCTGTGATTTGAATCTGCGGATCACCTGTAATAGTAGTTTTTAGCGCGCATCTGATTCCATACATTTAGCGGGTAAACGGCAGCGCGGCCCGCAGCCTGAAAGCGCGTTTGTGTCGCCAGCTGCAGCCGGAACTCGTTTTAGACGCTGATGGTTTTTACAGCCTGAGAGAGACGGAGAGATCCTGCCAGTCATATCTCTGTTTCCTCTGTTAGATGCTCGTAATTACGTTAATTATTGATTTTTCTCTGCGGAACAATGACAAGGAACCCCGGTTTCTCTGGGTGCACAGGTTTGCCCCATGATTGACGGCGGAGGAATTAACGGGGCGGGTCTTTATGATGTTCATCTCTCTCTGGGATGCAAACAAATTAAACTATTTTGACAATATAGCAATATTCCTCCCAGACTGGACACAGGGAGTGAATCCCTGGAACATGGTTCTTCTGTTTGGAGAAGTTTGCAAAAAAACATTGGTGAGCTTGCAACAAAATATACTCATTTAGCCAGAAAATGACATTTCCAATCATGTCTTGTGGCAGCACATTTTTGCAATCAGTTGCTATTCATTAAAAGGTTCTAAGAGTTTTAAATGTTTCTGTAAGAAGTCTCTTCTGCTTACCAAGAATGCATTTTATTTGAAAAATACTGTAAAAATTGTGAAATATTATTCTAATGTAAAACAGCTATGAAAGCTTGTTTCCGCCACAGAATAAAAAATAAAAAGGTATAATTGCAATTTTATCTTTAGTCGCAATTGCGAGATATAAAGTCAGAATTGCGAGATATAAAGTCGGAATTGCGAGATATAGTCGGAATTGCGAGATATAGTCAGAATTGTGAGATATAAAGTCGGAATTGCGAGATATAGTCGGAATTGCAAGATATAAAGTCAGAATTGTGTGATATAAAGTCAGAATTGCGAGATATAAAGTCGGAATTGCAAGATATAAAGTCAGAATTGTGTGATATAAAGTCAGAATTGCGAGATATAAAGTCAGAATTGTGAGATATAAAGTCGGAATTGCGAGATATAGTCAGAATTGTGAGATATAAAGTCGGAATTGCGAGATATAGTCGGAATTGCAAGATATAAAGTCAGAATTGTGTGATATAAAGTCAGAATTGTGAGATATAAAGTCAGAATTGCGTGATATAAAGTCAGAATTGTGTGATATAAAGTCAGAATTGTGAGATATAAAGTCAGAATTGTGAGATATAAAGTCAGAATTGCGTGATATAAAGTCAGAATTGTGAGATATAAAGTCAGAATCGCGAGATATAGTCAGAATTGTGTGATATAAAGTCAGAATTGTGAGATATAAAGTCAGAATTGTGTGATATAAAGTCAGAATTGTGTGATATAAAGTCAGAATTGCGTGATATAAAGTCAGAATTGTGTGATATAAAGTCAGAATTGTGAGATATAAAGTCAGAATTGTGTGATATAAAGTCAGAATTGTGAGATATAAAGTCAGAATTGTGAGATATAAAGTCAGAATTGTGTGATATAAAGTCAGAATTGTGAGATATAAAGTCAGAATTGTGTGATATAAAGTCAGAATTGTGTGATATAAAGTCAGAATTGCGTGATATAAAGTCAGAATTGTGTGATATAAAGTCAGAATTGTGAGATATAAAGTCAGAATTGTGAGATATAAAGTCAGAATTGTGAGATATAAAGTCAGAATTGCGATATAAAGTCAGAATTGTGAGATATAAAGTCAGAATTGTGAGATATAAAGTCAGAATTGTGTGATATAAAGTCAGAATTGTGAGATATAAAGTCAGAATTGCGATATAAAGTCAGAATTGTGAGATATAAAGTCAGAATTGTGAGATATAAAGTCAGAATTGTGAGATATAAAGTCAGAATTGTGTGATATAAAGTCAGAATTGTGAGATATAAAGTCAGAATTGTGTGATATAAAGTCAGAATTGTGAGATATAAAGTCAGAATTGTGAGATATAAAGTCAGAATTGTGAGATATAAAGTCAGAATTGTAAGATATAAAGTCAGAATTGCGAGATATAAAGTCGGAATTGCAAGATATAAAGTCAGAATTGTGTGATATAAAGTCAGAATTGCGAGATATAAAGTCAGAATTGTGAGATATAAAGTCGGAATTGCGAGATATAGTCAGAATTGTGAGATATAAAGTCGGGAATTGCGAGATATAGTCGGAATTGCAAGATATAAAGTCAGAATTGTGTGATATAAAGTCAGAATTGTGAGATATAAAGTCAGAATTGCGTGATATAAAGTCAGAATTGTGTGATATAAAGTCAGAATTGTGAGATATAAAGTCAGAATTGTGAGATATAAAGTCAGAATTGCGTGATATAAAGTCAGAATTGTGAGATATAAAGTCAGAATCGCGAGATATAGTCAGAATTGTGTGATATAAAGTCAGAATTGTGAGATATAAAGTCAGAATTGTGTGATATAAAGTCAGAATTGTGTGATATAAAGTCAGAATTGCGTGATATAAAGTCAGAATTGTGTGATATAAAGTCAGAATTGTGAGATATAAAGTCAGAATTGTGTGATATAAAGTCAGAATTGTGAGATATAAAGTCAGAATTGTGAGATATAAAGTCAGAATTGTGTGATATAAAGTCAGAATTGTGAGATATAAAGTCAGAATTGTGTGATATAAAGTCAGAATTGTGTGATATAAAGTCAGAATTGCGTGATATAAAGTCAGAATTGTGTGATATAAAGTCAGAATTGTGAGATATAAAGTCAGAATTGTGAGATATAAAGTCAGAATTGTGAGATATAAAGTCAGAATTGCGATATAAAGTCAGAATTGTGAGATATAAAGTCAGAATTGTGAGATATAAAGTCAGAATTGTGTGATATAAAGTCAGAATTGTGAGATATAAAGTCAGAATTGCGATATAAAGTCAGAATTGTGAGATATAAAGTCAGAATTGTGAGATATAAAGTCAGAATTGTGAGATATAAAGTCAGAATTGTGTGATATAAAGTCAGAATTGTGAGATATAAAGTCAGAATTGTGTGATATAAAGTCAGAATTGTGAGATATAAAGTCAGAATTGTGAGATATAAAGTCAGAATTGCGTGATATAAAGTCAGAATTGTGTGATATAAAGTCAGAATTGTGAGATATAAAGTCAGAATTGTGTGATATAAAGTCAGAATTGTGTGATATAAAGTCAGAATTGTGTGATATAAAGTCAGAATTGTGTGATATAAAGTCAGAATTGTGTGATATAAAGTCAGAATTGTGTGATATAAAGTCAGAATTGTGAGATATAAAGTCAGAATTGTGTGATATAAAGTCAGAATTGTGTGATATAAAGTCAGAATTGTGTGATATAAAGTCAGAATTGTGAGATATAAAGTCAGAATTGTGTGATATAAAGTCAGAATTGCGAGATATAAAGTCAGAATTGTGAGATATAAAGTCAGAATTGTGTGATATAAAGTCAGAATTGAGTGATATAAAGTCAGAATTGTGTGATATAAAGTCAGAATTGTGAGATATAAAGTCAGAATTGTGTGATATAAAGTCAGAATTGTGTGATATAAAGTCAGAATTGTGAGATATAAAGTCAGAATTGTGTGATATAAAGTCAGAATTGCGAGATATAAAGTCAGAATTGTGAGATATAAAGTCAGAATTGTGTGATATAAAGTCAGAATTGCGAGATATAAAGTCAGAATTGTGTGATATAAAGTCAGAATTGTGAGATATAAAGTCAGAATTGTGTGATATAAAGTCAGAATTGTGTGATATAAAGTCAGAATTGTGTGATATAAAGTCAGAATTGTGTGATATAAAGTCAGAATTGCGTGATATAAAGTCAGAATTGTGAGATATAAAGTCAGAATTGTGAGTTATAAAGTCAGAATTGTGAGATATAAAGTCAGAATTGTGAGATATAAAGTCAGAATTGTGAGATATAAAGTCAGAATTGTGTGATATAAAGTCAGAATTGTGAGTTATAAAGTCAGAATTGTGAGTTATAAAGTCAGAATTGTGAGATATAAAGTCAGAATTGTGAGTTATAAAGTCAGAATTGTGAGATATAAAGTCAGAATTGTGAGATATAAAGTCAGAATTGTGAGATATAAAGTCAGAATTGTGAGATATAAAGTCAGAATTGTGAGTTATAAAGTCAGAATTGTGAGATATAAAGTCAGAATTGTGAGATATAAAGTCAGAATTGTGAGATATAAAGTCAGAATTGTGAGTTATAAAGTCAGAATTGTGAGATATAAAGTCAGAATTGTGAGTTATAAAGTCAGAATTGTGAGATATAAAGTCAGAATTGTGTGATATAAAGTCAGAATTGTGAGATATAAAGTCAGAATTGTGAGATATAAAGTCAGAATTGTGAGATATAAAGTCAGAATTGCGTGATATAAAGTCAGAATTGTGTGATATAAAGTCAGAATTGTGAGATATAAAGTCAGAATTGTGTGATATAAAGTCAGAATTGTGTGATATAAAGTCAGAATTGTGTGATATAAAGTCAGAATTGTGTGATATAAAGTCAGAATTGTGAGATATAAAGTCAGAATTGTGTGATATAAAGTCAGAATTGTGTGATATAAAGTCAGAATTGTGTGATATAAAGTCAGAATTGTGAGATATAAAGTCAGAATTGTGTGATATAAAGTCAGAATTGTGTGATATAAAGTCAGAATTGTGAGATATAAAGTCAGAATTGTGTGATATAAAGTCAGAATTGTGAGATATAAAGTCAGAATTGTGAGATATAAAGTCAGAATTGTGAGATATAAAGTCAGAATTGCGTGATATAAAGTCAGAATTGTGTGATATAAAGTCAGAATTGTGAGATATAAAGTCAGAATTGTGAGATATAAAGTCAGAATTGCGTGATATAAAGTCAGAATTGTGTGATATAAAGTCAGAATTGTGAGATATAAAGTCAGAATTGTGAGATATAAAGTCAGAATTGTGTGATATAAAGTCAGAATTGTGAGATATAAAGTCAGAATTGCGTGATATAAAGTCAGAATTGTGTGATATAAAGTCAGAATTGTGAGATATAAAGTCAGAATTGTGAGTTATAAAGTCAGAATTGTGAGATATAAAGTCAGAATTGCGTGATATAAAGTCAGAATTGTGAGTATATTATCGGAATTGCGAGATATAAAGTCAGAATTGTGAGATATAAAGTCAGAATTGCGTGATATAAAGTCAGAATTGTGAGATATAAAGTCAGAATTGCGAGATATAAAGTCAGAATTGTGAGATATGAAGTCAGAATTGTGAGTATATTATCGGAATTGCGAGATATAAAGTCAGAATTGTGAGATATAAAGTCAGAATTGCGTGATATAAAGTCAGAATTGTGAGATATAAAGTCAGAATTGCGTGATATAAAGTCAGAATTGTGAGATATGAAGTCAGAATTGTGAGTATATTATCGGAATTGCGAGATATAAAGTCAGAATTGTGAGATATAAAGTCAGAATTGATGTAATGATATAATAATATTATATTCTATTAATATTATTTATATCTCGTGAGTTTATATCTCACAATATATATCTTTCTAGAAAAGAAGTCAGAATTGCAAGATAAAAAGTTGCAATTACCTTTTTTATTTTTTATTTAGTGGTGGAAACAAGCTTTCATAGTTTTCTATGTGAATATATAGTAAAGTGTAATTTATTCAGCATCATTACTCCAGTCTTCAGTGTCACATGATCCTTCAGAAATCATTCTGATATGATGATTTGATGCTCAACAAACATTTATGATTATTATCAATGTTGAAAACAGTTTCATATTTCTGTGGAAACCGTCATACATTTTATTCTTCAGGATTCTGTGATGAATAGAAAGTTCAGAAGAACAGAATTTATTTGAAATAGAATCTTTTGTAACATTATAAATGTCTTTACAGTCACTTTTGATCAATGTAATCCATCCTTGATGAATAAAAGTTTCAATTTCTTTCAAGAAAACAAAAAAAAAAACAAAAAAACAACCAAACTTTTGAATGGTAGTGTATGAAATTGGCAAAACTTCCAAACTCATAAGTAGGAACCCCGGAGGACTTCATTGCAGCTTTCGATTGAAAACCTACACTGTTTTGTTTTGTGCCAAACTCGTGTTTTTATGTGCCATTTTTTTGGGAAGTATTCATCAAAAGTAGTTTCTTTAGGTGTTTGTTGACCCAGGAAGTGCTTCATGTGAGACTGTGGCTTCAGGGTTATTGAGCAACTCCCTCCCTGTATTTCTCTTTTCTCCCTCCCTCTAAAGACGCAATCTTCTGGCAGAACTTCTATCAGGACGTGATGACTTTCGGCTGGCTTTTCTATTGCAACTGGTGCGAACCACAGCAGCGAACTCTTATTTTCCACTCCAGGACTCTGGTAATGGACAGACAGCCGTGGTCGGCGAGCGGTCCTGCCTGCGGGCGCGTCACGCGGCTAATGAAAGCCCCATGATGGCCGAGCAGCAAACATTAGCAGACCCTGCGCTCACCCCGACCTCTTTCAGCCCAACAGCACCATCTATTAGCGCAGGAGAACGCCGCGGCATTTGTCACGCAGAGGGCGGCGGATCCGTCCTGGACTCCACCGGTGACCTCGCGCCACGATAATCGCTCGTGCAACCGCGTCTATTAAAATGCAATGATGGGCCAATGTCACGGGACGTTTCTCTGACAGAGACGCTCTGATATTACTGCCGACAGGTCTCGTTTTGACTCGTCGAGGTGTCAGCGCCTCTGGCGAATGCTACGTTCATACGACGTGACGCGACGCATACGGCATCGGGAGAGATCTGAGAGCACCGCTGCCACCTGAGGAAAGAAGAAAAGAAATCTGCCATCCGAGGCCCCGCCGACACATCAGCCCTAACAAGTGTTTTTTATCAAACACGGCACGGGCGCCTTTGTTATTTCTCTTTCACGAGTAAATTACACTTTTAGGATTTATTAAGACACAAAACAATTTTCAAATAGTGGGTCCAAAGCCTCAGTGGAAAAGCACTCATTACTTCTTAGCCCGAGGCTCTGTTTCCTCCGCGCGTGTATCCGTCTCTCTCTCTCTCCGTCCGATGCTGTCGTGTCACAGCGGTTTGTTGAAAGTGGGGATGTGTTTCTACTCTCAGCAGGTGCTTCTTAAACTCTCGTCAATAATTGAAGAGGGAGGCATGTTACAGGCACATATTTCTCCTCCCTCCACAAAGACGAGGCTTTCATGCTTTCTTCCTTTGCTTTATTCATTCCGAGTGCCAGAATCTTTACATTCTGACACATTTGTTCCCTTGAAGTCGTGGCGGTTTTGACTTCTGAGCTGCAGTCACTAGTGGGTCATGTATATTTCCAGTGTGATTTTCACAATTCCCCAGTCCAGATCTTTCTCCGCGCTCATGCTGGGCTGCTGTCCGTGATGCATTAGTCATGTCCGAATCCTCGAGACAAAGGCCTGCGAACGTCTCGTCTGCATGTGAAATGATGCGCCGCAGACCTGCCGCGAGGGCCCTCGACTCGCTTAAACTCTCACACGTGCTCTCTGATGGGCTTTAATGAGATGTCCCGCCCAGACCGATGCCTCCAATCAGGGAGAAGGAACCGCATCTCTGCGATCTGCTTGAAAACGCACCCAGTCGCTGTCAGTAAACTTCATCAGAAGTGTGACGACGTTTTTAAAGCAGGATTTGAGTCAAACCTGTGCAGAGACACACTGACATGGTTCTCTCTGGACCTCGTGAGTCAAACACTGATGAACTGAACAAAATCTGATCTCAGGCCTGACTAACTGCCTTCTTTAGGAGTGTTTTATTATGTCTTTTCCAGTGAAAATATATATATAAAAAAAAAAAAATCTTTGAAACTAAATAAATATGCTTGAGAAGTGAAATTTGTTTTCATAGATATTGAATATAAATATATATTTTTGTCTTATTGCACTGGCAATTTTAAACGTGTAAAAACTATGGAAGAACTATATGTTTTGGTTTCGTTCTAGTTCCTGTTTCCTATTTTCCCGCCACTAGTTAGTTTCCTTGGTTACTGATTATGTTGCGCACCTGTTTCAGTTTCTGTTGATTTCTCGTGTATTTAAGCTTCAGTTCTCACAGATCTTTGTTCGGTGTTGATTCTCATCTTCGTTTTATGTGGTTGTATTTCTACTGTGTGTTCTTGTTAAATAAAGTGTTTATTCTCTTCAGTCATGTGATCACTACAGCCTCAACCCAACTCTTCTACTGACGTTCCTACTGTACTGTTTAGTACTGAATCACACATTAAACAGACTTAAATCTGTCGAATAATGTGAATGAGTTCAGTATTTATTCCAGTAGGACGTCATGAAGACACGTATGTTTATTTATACACTAAAAAAAAATCCACCTTAATAATGAGCAAAATAAAATGTGTGTGTGAGTGAGTGTGTGTTTGGTGTAAATGCCAACATGCCTCTCTCTCTCTCTCCCTCTCTCTCTCCTGATCAGTATTCCTGGTCTGTTAATTAGCGTCGGAATATTCCGGCCGTTACTTTTCTGACAGGTGCAGTCAGTCTGCTGGGGTCCAAGACTCTGAAAGACTCGACACGAGAAAGATTCTCAAACACACACACACTGAACGTGTTAATTTCATCCCCCATCTGTTATTACATAATCACTGCCAATGTGTCTCTGCTAAAGACAGCAGAAAAACACTGAATACAGAGAAAGAGAGAGAGAGCGTTCTGGTCATGTGCTTCTGCTCAAGGTCTTTATGATGCTTCACAGTCTTTTTTTGGCTGTAAAATTAAAATAAACAGCTTTAAAATGTCGTTTTTACACATGGAATGCAATTCTAAAAACAATAAGACAAAATAAGAGGGAAAAACAGCAGAATTCACATCAAAATACATTTTAGAAATGATTATTCACACTCACTTCTGAATAACCTCAAAGGTCACGAGGTCAGCGACACGTTTCTCCGACGTATGAAACGAAATCAATCCTGACGGGAAGCCGTGGATGTTTTTGCAGCTCTGAAAGGCTGTACATGTGGCGTTCCTGTCTAAATTCCTTCCGAGGGACGTGTGCTCCTACAGAACGCCAGAATACACACGTTTGTCCGCTGTCAGCGCGGCCGGATGTCGTGTACCGCTCCGCCCCGCAGGCCCGACGTGGGAACGCTCGCTGTAATCGTTTGTTCAATTATTTTTCTTGGACGCTGCACCTGAACTCAAGCACAGACGAGTCCAGATCCACGTAAAGCGCTGCGCCCGCGGGACATCACGTGATCGGCCTTCAGCGCGGAGGTAAGACTCGCCGTGACACTGACGAGGCTCTCGGGGAGTAATTTTCACCGTATTCCTCTGCCTGTTTGACCTCCGCTTGACAAGCTCACAAAGCATTTTGTCTGTTGTATTTTACCACCGGAAGGATCAAAGAGCATAACAGCCGTTTACTGAGGAAAGGAAACATGAGGATGTTACCTACACACACACACACACACACACACGTCTGAAGTGTTTAACATGTCATGCATAAACGCCTCAGATGTTCATAAACGGCACAAATTGCAGAGCTGTTGACCTCCTGCACTACAGTTCGCGTTTCCAACCTGAAATCCCTCATGGTTGACACTGTTAGAGGATTTTCCATGTCCATTTTCATTTTTCATGTGTCTGTTTGTTGTGCAGTTTATTTCTTAATTATAGAATCATTCAGACTCTAAATTCTGAGCCAAAATAGCAATAAACACAAATGATCACACATTAAATTATACGTTAATGCTCAGAGCAGCAAACATAACCAGCTGATGTTTAAACAAATGATTTTTTTTTAATTCCAAATATTATTAATACTAAAATTAAAATGTATATCGTTTATCATATTGCTGCTGCCAAAGTTTTATAAAAAGCAATAATCTGTAAAATGATTATTCTCACTCCTAACCACTTCATACTTTGGCTAAAAACACACTTTACATGTGGTAAAACGACAGTAATACACAGACAATCATGGTTTATTACTTTATTAAATTCTAATTTAAATGAAATATCTGTGCTAACAAAGAAAAAAAAAAATACTATTTAAATATTATTATTTATAAAGTATATGTACATTAATAATTTTCTTTTTTATAATTTTAGAGTAAATTGAAACTGGCACTATTTATTTGTATTATTTCGATTAATAATACTGTTTGTATATATGATTAATATTTATGAATCATATAATAATATTATTTAAATTTAAATTATATATATTTAAATAATTTAGTAGTAAATTTAAACTAGCACTAGATGTTTTAGGCACTTCTTTTTTTTTAATACTGTAAATAAAAATCTGTTTATTTAAACATGGTTAATATTTATTAATCATTTAAATGTTTAATTATAATTACTATTTATATTAACATTACTGCTTATATTATTTGTTAATAATATTATTTTAATTAAAATTCATATTTTAGAGTAAATAGAAACTGGCACTATTTAATTGTATTATTTCGATTAAAAACACTGTTAATGAATCTGTTTATTCAAATATGATTGTCACGTTTTGAGTTTGTTTTCATGCTTTTTCTTAGTCAGTGTTCTAGTTTGTTAATTGTTTCAGTTCTCCTGTGCCTGTCTGTTTGTCTCCTTGGTTACTGATTAATTAGCGTCTTCAGTTCAGGTGTGTCTCGTTAATTTCTAAAGTCTGGTTAACCCCTTGTTTGCTGTATATTTAAGCCTTTGTTTAGCTTTGTTTAAGTTACACAGTGTTTATAGTGTAATTTCCTGGTGATTTTCCTGTTCCTGGTATTCCATGAAATGTTACTGAAGATCTCTCCTTCATCGTGCATTGAATACTGCAACCCAGACCGTGACATTGATATTAATGAATCATATAAATGTTTATTTAATTATAGTTACTATTTATGTTAATATTATTGTTTTTTTATTATTAATACTGCTAATAAAAAATCTATTTAAACATGATTCATATTTATTAATCATTTAATTATGATTACTATTTATATTATTTATGTGATTAATAACATTCTTTTCATTTAAATATTATTAATATTTATATTATTTTATATGTTTAGAGCAAATTGAAACTAGCACTAAAATTAATATATATCAAGTATTTCAATTAATAATAAATTATAGATCTATTTATTTCTTATATAAACACTCTCTTTCTATGTATAAAACACACATTTTCACATGTATATTGTGAGTATATTCAGCCGTCTTCAGCAGGCACATGACTGGAGCTCGTACAGTCTCCGGATCTGCTGCTAAATTATTCCGCCGGTCACGGAGAGCGACACCCGCGGGGTAAAACAGAGCGAATCAGTGGGACGGTCCAGCGGCTGAGAGCGCCCGTCACCGGATCTTCTTTTCTTTCTGCTGGTTTTTTTCCGGCAGTGCAGCTGTCTAAATGAGACGGATTAAGTTAACTAGCTGTGTTAGGAAACAGCAGTCCGGATTAGAGCGCCGGTCGGACACCCGGAGCATTCATGCAGCCACTGCA
Source organism: Elopichthys bambusa (assembly GCA_037101425.1). Classification (NCBI taxonomy): domain Eukaryota; kingdom Metazoa; phylum Chordata; class Actinopteri; order Cypriniformes; family Xenocyprididae; genus Elopichthys; species Elopichthys bambusa. Next base: position 34,562,365 of record CM074440.1, on the reverse strand, counting down.
AACCCTTAAACCGCCATCACAGCCCACTGACTCTAACACACACCACTACACACACACACACACACACACACACACAGAGAGAGAGACAGGTGGTCGCTCTCTGAGAGACACTGAATTCACAAACACCTGCTTCTGAAACACAAGCCTCATATTTGGACAGATTGGATTTGTGCAGCTCATGCGTGGCATTAGTGACATGACTGCGGCGTTTCACACGGTGGTCAGATTCAAGCCTGGACGCTCCAGTATGCAGTGACTGAGAAAACAGCATTTCTATAGGAAACTCATGTGCTACAAACACAGGACATTATTACACATGACAGCAGTGAGGCAGAATCACGTACTCACCTTGTTCAAGTTATATCCGGTATTTCATCTCAGAAACACGCGATCAGAAGTTCATCGGCAGTCGCGCAGCTGAAAGAACCAATCACACACATTACAGCTCAAATAATGAACATTTAGGGCCCTATTTTAACCATCTAAGCTCATGGTCTGAAGCGCACGGCGCAGGTGCACGTAGGGCGTGTCTGAATCCTCTTTTGCTAGTTTAACGACAGAACAAAAATGGTCAGCGCGCCCGGCACACGGTCCAAAAAGGGTTGTCCCTATTCTCTTAATGAGTAATGGGTGTGTTTTGGGGCGTAATCAGATTATCTTTCCCTTTAAAAGCCAGTAGCGCTCGCACCATGCCGGATTCGCTATTTACGTGGAGGAATATAGACACCCTCAACCTGACGAGTCCGTTTAAATACCTGTGTGTTGCCACGATTAGTCAAATAATTAGCCAATTTCATTCGTCATTACTGCAAATAGGTAATTCTGATACATGCAATGACATGTAGATGTACACAATAATAATCTTTTACATTGTAATCCTTTTATTTTTAATATTTGGCATGTTCGTGTGCTGCTGCGTGTAACATCAGAGGGTACGAGCGTTGTGCACCCGCATGTTATTAACACGCTCTTTAAATAACAAAAAAATAAATAAAAAATACTGCGGCATTGACTTTAGAGCAGGTTTCAGTTGGTCAATGGTGCGCCTGAACACGCGCGCCCATGGGCGAACAGATGGACGCGAGTGCATTTGCTATTTAAACAACGTGGCGCTGGACATGAACATGATAACTGCGTCGGGCTGAAACTAGCCAAAAACACTTGCGTCGCGCCTGGTGTCACATTGCGCCGGGTGTATGATAGGGCCCTCAGACTCAGTATTTCATTTTGCAACTGCTTTAAAAGTTATATCAATATGAAAGTGAAAATATAAACCGCTTCAACAGCTGACTGGAACATTCAAAGAGTCAGAATTGCTCTCTGTGGTAACTGACAGCACCATCCCCGTCTTTCATTGGTCAGTCAGACAGACAGTCCCGCCCCAAACTCACACGATTGGTTGTTGGCTGAGTCAGAAGTTGGCATGACAGTGTCACAGATTCGTTCAGGTCATCTGGTTGAAACAAGACGCCGATGCACCTTTTCTACCAAAAATTCAAGATTTTTAAACTGTACTTCAATAAAATGAATAAAGAGTGAATGGGCATCAGTGTTTATATTCAATTTATGAAGGTGCTGTAAATTTAATTGTTATATATTCTATCACAAAAAAAAAACAATTTCATACATTTTAACAAATTTAGCCAGTGAACAGGGAACATTCGGTCAAGGTTCTCTCAAAGTTATGAACAAACGTTCTTCCAGTAACATTAATAGAACGTTCATTCAAAGTTATTTGGTTTTTAACAAATGTTTTCAAAACGTTCGCACAGAAATTTTTTTTTCTGAAACGTTTTAGTTAGAAGTTTGTCTAACGTTTTTTTTTTGTTTGTTTCAGAACGTTCAGAGAACATTCAAAAGTAACGTTCCCATAATGTGTGAAGAATGATACAATGGAACGTTCCCTTAACGTTCACACAACTAGGAAAAATGCTTTTTAAAAATGGAACATTCATGGGAACGTTTGCAGAACGTTCTTAGAACGAGGTTAGGATGACATCACCTTCGAGAAACTTTACTTTCTTAACAGAACAAAGTTGCACTGAATCACAACAGCAACACATAAAATAATGATTATTTGTGGAGGGTGTTTTTGATCATATGTGTGTTTTAAAGTGATTTGATCTCAAACTAAAGTCCCTGGCTGTTTATTATCTCTCTAAGAGGGAGAATATGAAAAGAATCTCCTTTTTTTCCTCTTATATTTTCTAAAGTGAGAATCGTTTCTGTGCGCTCTGTGTGTGTGTGTGTGTGTTTGCTCAGGGGAAGCACCATTCAATTGTGTTTGTCAAGGCCTCTATTCCTCACATCTAATGCAGTGTCTCTCTGTCTCTCTCTCTCTCTCTCATGCTCCAACTGTTTTCTACTAACTTAAGTCTGTCAGCTAGAAAACACACAGAAAGAGTCCGTCACAAACTCTCGTTTCTCAATCCTCCAGGGCTGGGAATTCCGGCTCTCTCCGTCTTTATCCACAGCTAAACACTGACAGGCCGCTGGACCGCGGAGGCGAGCGAGACAGGCTTACGAGAGAGGCGGAGGCGAGCGAACAAAGGCCGTGCTGCTGTGTTATCATGGGTTCACAGTCTTAAAATAAGAGAGAAAGCTCTCAAAACAGCCATCAGAGGGAAAAACACTTCGTTCGAACTAACAAATCAGTCCGTAGAGGTCTGGAAGAGAGAGAAAGACACTCGGAGACGGGTCTTAGATGGCTGCGCTCTTTCTCCGGAGCTAATGAGAGCGGCTCCTCCTGACCGGAGCGCTTTGCATCATGACATGGAGTCCCAGGATAATGTGAGCCAGAGCCGCGTTATCATCATTATACATTTACTATCCGCCGAAGAAATGAATTAAACATAAATCGCACTGGCCTTTTCATTCAATCTACTGTTTGGAAAATATTTAGCTTTACAGAATTACTAAACAGACAAAAGAAGTACTTTATCTTCTGATCAGGTTAACTGATTTTATTTTGGGTTTTGTTTTTCATCAGAATGTCCCCATTTGGTTTTGTTGGGATTCCATTTAAATTCTACTGTTTTAAAATCAACAAAAATAAAATTCTGCTATTATTGGAATTAAATTATTGTAATTAAAATATCACGTTTTCATTAGTTTCTACATTTTATTTGAAATCATTATGGTTATTCATATTTTTTTTTTTGCAATTATGTTTTGTGTCAACCAGAAATTGTTGAAATATTAGTAAAAGCAGTCAAATATTATTCCAATCAGCTGTTTTCTATGTGAATATATAGTAAAGTGTAATTTATTCAGCATCATTACTCCAGTCTTCAGTGTCACATGATCCTTCAGAAATCATTCTGATATGATGATTTGATGCTCAACATTTATGATTATTATCAATGATACATTTTTGAGGATATTTTATGAATAGAAGGTTCTAAAAGAACAGCATTTACTTGAAAAATAATCTATAAATGTCTTTACTGTCACTTTTAATCAATTGAATATGTCCTTGATGAATAAAAGTATTAATTTATTTTTCAAAAAACTAACTAGTACTAGTAATAGTTTGACCACTAATTTGAATACTGGGAAACCTTATGGTATTGATATTAGCAGCTGTAATATTGTCAAATGAAATGATAAAAACAAACAAAAATGTTCTGATGTAGTCAGCAGCGTTTCCAGAGAAAGACTCGTCTCATAACACTTTCTCTCTGTGATGTCTGTTACAGGATCATTCAGGGCACATTAACATCACAAACACGGCTCAGAATGTAAAAACAATGACATCGAGACACAAAAGCTAAAGACAGACGGCTCAGAGGTGACAGCAGACAATAAGGTAGAACACACTGCGGGTCGCGACCCCTCGTCTCCATAGCGCCGTCACGGTGACAGCAGCGTCCGGTGAGGAAGCTTCGCTCACGGAACGGAGGAATGAAACAATGGCAGGACAGTGTGAGACTCAGGAAGCGAGATGTGTGCTAACTCTGCTCCGCTAGCAGATTCTCAGCGGCGAGGAACGCAGATGCTGCTGTGAGAAACGCAGGCTGACCGCTGAGACTCAGAGGAGGGGACGGCACTGTCCCGCGGGGGGGGCGGTTTGTTTAAGCTTGAAGGGCTTTTCACTTCAGTGCTGTATATATTTACTGTTCAAAACATAAACACGAGCGCTGGGACAACAGATCACGTCAGCGGGCCGCTGCTGCGCATGTCTGCCGCTAGAAAGTTAATATACACACAGGGCCTAAAACGAACTTTTTGCCACACCAAAATTAAAAAAAAAAAAAAAAGAGTGCAAACAAATGCTAAAATTAAATAAAAGGTACATTCATTAATTTGTTTGGTGATTTGATAATTATAAATAATGAATGCTATTATTTTTTTTATAGATTATAGTAATTTTGCCGTCCATGTATGTTTGTGTGTATTTATATATATATACATACAGTGCTCAGCGTAAATGAGTACACCCCCTTTGAAAAGATTAACAATATCTTAATGAACACAAAAACTATTTCCAAAATGTTGACAAGACTAAGTTTAATATAACATCTGTTTAACTTATAACATGAAAGTAAGGTTAATAATATAACTTAGATTACACATTTAGGGTGATGCAAAAATGAGTGCACCCCACAACAAAAACTACTACATCCAGTACTTTGTATGGCCTCCATGATTTTTAATGACAGCACCAAGTCTTCTAGGCATGGAATGAACAAGTTGGTGACATTTTGCAACATCTATCTTTTTCCATTCTTCAAGAATTCTTCAAGAGAGTGATGCTCAACTCGTCTCTTCAGGTGTTCGACTGGGTTCAGATCAGGAGCCACTGAATCACTTTCACCCTGTTCTTCTTCAGAAATGTGTTTAGGATCATTGTCATGTTGGAAAAGTGCACAACTATATATTTAATTTATACAGAAATAGAAAGTATGATTCCAGCTCGGAGCACAGGTCAGTTTGGCGGCACCAATAATGTCTCAAACTTCTCCGTTTCAGCACTTTCCCGTGTGTTTGAGCATCACTTCTGCCGACACAGGAAGCCATTGGAGAAGGACAGGAAGACAGGAAGCATGTTGATGAGGTGTTTACAGACTGACTGTTTCAAGAGAGATCTGTGCTCATGTTCACGTGTCTCTTCTGCAGTTCTCATACATTCTCTCTGGAAAAAGAGTCTGCTTTCAGCTCCTGATGGCCAGTGATGATAACGGCTCGCAGAACTCCCCCGACGCGCCGCCCACATCCTTCAGTAAACCTCTCTCGGCCTGGTTTCCACGCCTGTCTGTGTTTGCCTTTTCCCCATCTTGGGAATTCTCTTCACTTGGGTTGTTTGACAAAGTTTTCCTGCCTTCCTCCCGTTCAGTTGCGGAGGTCCGAGTGTCTTTTATGGCGTCCGGTGCGGATTCACTCTCGTGGGTTTAATTCCCATCTGACGTCTAGCGGAAAACAGGGAAGCAACCTGTGAAAGTGACATTCTCCAGCTGTCAGGACTTCTGCGCTTCAGTCAGACTGACTTTCATCTGCGCTTCTGATCTTCAGCACTAGATGGCAGCGTGAGGAGAGACGCTTCAGTCTCTGAACATCATGTTAAACCACAGCCGTTTCCTTCAAATGTCATGCCTTATTTATCAGGTAGCTGGAAATAAATATATTTGTTTGATTAGTTGGTTTATGAGACACCAGATTATGTGCAGATACTGACATGTTTCAGGACTGAGGAATACGGCTGTTAGACAGAAATAAAACTGCTTATTAATTCAATCACACCAGGAAGTTAGCAGTGCACACATCTCCTGAATGTTATGCAATTTGCATCAAGTCCATTTATGTATGATGCTTTAAATTGCTTTTTTAATTGTGCAGCCGCTGATTATGTCACAAATTAGCCACATTCAGTCTAGCCATGCACAGTAACGGAAGACTTTAACGAAACACACGAGCAACTGCTAATTAGCCGACGAACACTACCGGGACACGAATAATATCACTTTAAATATTCATGCCAGAGTGAGAAAAATCAATCAATCAATAAATAGATTTTAAAAATCCTAATGAGCCTTTGGCAGAATGAAGCAGAAGAGGAAACGACATAATCAGAAATAATTCAGAGATACTGTGAGGATCAATCAGAACTAATCTTGAAGGCTTCAGAAACAGTTCAAAAGATCAACTACTTCCCCTTTCCTGGAAAAATGACAACTTTTTAACCTGGGAGCCAAGCCAAAAAAAACAAAAAAACAGTTCTGAAAATGTTATTTCTGAATGTCCAAAATGTTTTTAAATGATTTAAAACTGTTTTTCTTGCGTTATGTGAACGTTGAAGAAACATTCCATTTGATCATTCTTCAAACGTTACGGAATGTTACTTTCGAATGTTCTCTGAATGTTCTAAAAACTGTTACATTAACGTCCAACTCAAATGTTTTAGAATATGTTCCAAATGATGTTTTTGTGCTAACTTTATTATGGAACATGTTTACAGACCAGATAATTAAGAAAGAACATTCTATTAACGTTACCGGAAGAATGTTTGTTCATAACCCTGCCAGAACATTCCCCGTCAGCTGGGAAACGGGTCGAGAGTCAGTTAAAGAGTTAAAGGGCCTGAACCTGTTTACAAGCTCAGAGATCATCTGAGAAACGTCTCTTTTGTCCAGCGTCGGACGGAAGCGTCTTACGGAGGTCCGTGACTCTTAAATTACAAATGACTCCAGACCCCTTCGCCAAGTTTCCCCGCAAACAATTAATCCTGCTGTTGACTGACAATGTTGTCAGAACGCAGGACGGGTTTATGTCGTTATTACAAGCGTTTCCCTGTCCGTGGCACTTTGGATTATTTGAGATTATGTTGTAATCCTCATAAATCCTCATTGCATTAAGATTTGTCCAAACGCAGCGCAGTAAAGCAGCACTCGGCGCTGATGAAGTCTTAAGCATGTTATGAGACGGCACGTCTGTCGTCACTCGCCCTCCATTATTTCTTCTGGAGAGACGTCGCTGCTGTCACTGAATCGAGCCCTGCTCTGATTTATCAGGCCAGAGAGATTAGGAGCAACAAATGTCCCCATGAATCATGATCAGACGCTCTTTTCTTGCTCTTCACGCGTGTCTTCGTCAAGAGCGGGAATTATATGCGAACATACGGATGGACCGCAGAATCTGATCCGCACTAGTGTTCTGAATAGAGTCACATCTGCTCTCTTTTTGATTACATTTTCTCACTATATTTAAGATCTTTTCTCTGTAGATATGTAATTCTCTTTCTCTTGTTCATTACTTAAAAGAGTAATGCTGTGAAAAGACTGCAATTTACTACATTAACACACAATTTAAAGGGATAGTTGATCATCCGGTCATCATTTACTCACCCTCATGTAACCCGTATACATTTCTTTCTTCTGTAGAAATGCAAACTTTAATTTATTCATTTTATTTCTTTTTTCTTTAAAGTCCACAATAAAATTACAGGCAAAACACAGAAATGTTTGGGTTTTTTCTTCATGGAAATTAAGTGCTTTTGATTTGTTTTACCTGCTTTATCAAGAAACTATTTCTGACAAATTTATAAAACAAATAAAATGTGAAAATTTACCATGTCAGAAGAACATGGCAGCAGGATTAGAGGAATAAAATTCCAAAAAACATTCATTTGTACCTTAATTTATCAGGAAAATAAACAAAAACATTCAGAAAAATAGTGTTAGGTCTTATAAACGCTGTATTTGTTTGGTAACACTTTACAAGTTCTCATTTGTTAACATTAGTTAATGCATTAATTAACATGGACCAACAATGAGAAATATATTTTTAAAACGCTTATTAATCTTTGTTAATGTTCATAAAAATATATATTTGTTCATTGTTGGTTTAGTGCATTAACTAATATTAACAGATACAACTTATTACTTAGTAAATGTTGAAATAAACTAAGATGCTGTGGAAATATTCTTCATTGTTAGCTGTAAATTGTTACCTAATTTATTTTATTTTTGTTTATTTATTTTACACTGAAAAAAAAAGAAGCTTTTTTTAAGATTTACGCAGTTTAATTAATAGTAAATTTCATCAAATTGAATAATCCTTATGTATTTGGATTGATTGTTTAGTTCAGTTAAGTATTATTCAATTCGATGGAATTTTACTATTAATTAAAATGCATAAATCTTTTTTTTTTTTTTTTTTTTTAAAAAGGCTTAAAATCTTTTTTGGGTGTACTTAATTCATGTTCCAGCCCAAATAAAACAATAGAGAAAATGATTCTCAAAAACGTGTTGGAAGATCTCATCAAACGTCATAATTCTGTGCTGTTAATGTGATTTGTGTGCGTCAGCTCCTAATAGCGTATATACTGTATCTGAAAATGACGTTTTTCGTCTCTTTTGTCAGACATGAACTCGTCAGAAATCCCTGGCAAATGCAAACAGAGCATCTGCTGTGACTTTGAGGACTAGTTGTCAGGGGAAACTAGGTTAGAGTTTGTTTTAAGGACATGTGACCCGCTGACCTTGGCTGTGTTCCCGCTCTTGGCGTGTCAGTCGTCTTCCTCTGGCCGTGACGGCCGGCCTCCAGCACACGCGCACCGGTCAGAGAGCAGCAGCAGCCTAGAGAGCCCATCACAAACCCGCAGAGTCAAACCCAAACCCTCCGTCTCTGGCAGTTTGAGGACGAGCGGAAGTTTCACCGAGTTTGTGCTTTCCCACAATGCACTGCTGCTCAGGGGTCAAAACCCTCCGTTCCGCTGCTCTAAACATGGAGAGGTTTCTGCCGTCTCAACTTTGTTTAATCTACGATTTCAACACTAGCAGGAAACAATGGCCACATATTTGGAGATTGTTGACAGTGCGATAGTATTTCTGGAGTTTACAGGCCTCATACGCACATGCCATAACACAGCGCCGCTCCGTCAACAGATGTAAACAAAACACTTTTTACCAAGAAGAGTGTTTGAGAGAGATTCCCACTCTTAAAAACAGTGGATTCTGAAAAATCCTCTGGAGCCAAACCCCACGACTCCAAGACGGCTTCAGATGAGATGTTTATACGCGTTCCTCCGACAGAAAACCTGCCATTCACCACCAACAAACAAGGAGTGAGAGCAGCTGGAGCTCAGTGCTGCAGGACACCATCCGCTCGAGAAGAGCAAAGAGTGAGTTTGAAGCGGTCACATTAAGAAATGCTTCTATATGGAAACATTAAGGGGCACTCCAAATACAGAACCTTTCAGGGGTTCCCATCATGGCGTTAGGGAAGGCTCAATACCACAATTTTGGCTTTGGTACAGTACCACAATCTGACACCCAAATATTGATATTAAAGGATTATTTCACTTCAGAATTAAAATGTCCTGATAATTTACTCTCCTCCATGTCATTCAAGATGTTCATGTCTTTCTTTCTTCAGTGAAAAAGAAATGAATGTTTTTGAGTAATACATTCATATAGTGGACTTCACTGGGGTTCAACGGGTCCAAATGTCAGTTTCAGCTTCAAAGAGCTCTACACGATCCCAGACGAGGAATAAGAGTCTTATCTAGAGAAACCATTGGTCATTTTATAAAGAAAATAAAACCACAAATGCTCATCTTGCACTGCTCTGTGATGCTCCACGCATTACGTAATCACGTTGGAAAGGTCAGGTGACGTAGGTGGAAGTATTGCGGTAGGGTGAAAAACTCCTCCAACCTCAAAATCGTCCGACATTGTTGTTTTACCTTTTTTTTTTTTTGTAAAGGGCGTTTGACTTAGTCTTTGACGTTCACTTTGTAAACACTAGATCGGTACTTCCGCCTACAGCTGGTTGGGACTACAACAAGCTTCTTCCCGGGGTGGTGACATCACAAACCCTAAAATTTACATAAACCCCGCCCCCGAGAACACACAACAAAGGGGGCGGGGCCATGTTGGGCTGCTGTAGAGAAGAGGAAGAGTTGTTGTAGTCGAGTGTTGTTGACATGCCGTCATTTTACGCCGGACTGCTTCACAAACGAGGGTCAATTCAACACAAAAGATGAACATGACGGCACATGCTAGTGGATGAGTTGAATCAACTCCACAGCAACTACATACATTTATCCACTAACCATTCAGAAACGTCTAAAAGTTGTAACTTCTTCCTGAGTCTCTCCATCAGTGTCGACTCCGGTTTGAACAATGTAAGGCTGAACACTTTCGTCATTTTGGCTGCGTGAGATTCTCCAGCTTTGTTGTTTTTGAGCCGTTAAAGCTCCGCCCTCTTCTGGAAAGGGGGCCGGGAGCAGCAGCTCATTTGCATTTAAAGGGACACACACAAAAACGGCGTGTTTTTGCTCACACCCAAATAGGGGCAAATTTGACAAGCTATAATAAATGATCTGTGGGGTATTTTGAGCTGAAACTTCACAGACACGTTCTGGAGACACCAGAGACTTTTATTACATCTTGTGAAAGGAGCATTATAGGTCCCCTTTAAGACATTTCTTCTTATATAGAACCTTTCTGTCATAAAGGGTTCTTTAAAACTGAATCAAGAACCCTATATAGAACCACATTGAAAAAAACTTTTTCAAAGTTGTAATTGAAGGATTATTGTACGAGAAAATACTATTTCGGTCTTCAAAATGTCATGTTTAATTCAATGTTGTAATTGCTTGTGAAATTTACTCCAGCGTAGTGTAATTTCAGCTAAATTTTGCCGGCAAAAAGTCTGGTTGCCTGTCGTCAGTAGTGTAGTGATGTATGAAGCACAGCTCACACAGCTGTCACTTTCTAAGCAAGCAGCTTTCTGATGGTCAGCGTGGCGAATTCACGCAGAAAAGAGCCAGAATTCAAACAGACTTGGAAAAACTGAATATAAGAGGAAGCCTCGTTTTAAAAGTGCGATTTCTAGACTTAAAAAAAGTAATAAAAGTTAATCAAATATGGGCATTTTTATACATTTTAAGAACATACATTTTTTCTAGTTATGCCAAGCTCTGGAATATTTTATTGGGTATAAATTGAGAGTAATATATACTTTTAAAAGCCATTGTCCCTAATTACTTAATATCTAGAGATGAATGACTTGAACACAAGATGTTTGTGATAGTATTTAAGAACTCAGAAACATAAGTGATGTTTGTTTGTTTGATTTCTCTGTGTGTGTGTGTGGAAATCTGTCTTCAGACAGACACACAGGCACCCTGAACTGTCAAACATTGTGCCTCCTTTCTCAAGCGTGTCTAAAGTTTATAAAGCGGTGTAACATGAGCTGGCATCACAGTCAGCCATCAACATCAGTGGCGCGAGCCGACCCAGATTCCACACGGACCACATCAAACCGGGCAGAACCGCGCGTCCGTACGGCATAAATCCAGGCCAGGCCGGCGTGGCGTCAAAAGGCCCTGACCGGAGCGTTGGTGATTGATTCGGCGGTGGACTCGCGCTGAGAAACACAGAGCGTTCCCAAAGTTAAAATAAACAGCTGGGAAAGGTTGTAAAATACACTTCTTTAGCTGTATAAACAGGTTGGCCGTGTAAACTGTGTACACAGACGTCAGCTGCCTCCCTTCAGCTCTTAAACGACTAATACTGCAAACAGCGTTTCCACTGAGATCATTTATTCTATTCCTGCATAAACACAAAGAGGCGATTTCATAAAGGTAACAATTGAGTTTGTGTATGATTGACCCGCAGAATTTACACAAAAACCTCCTGCTCAAAATATTTACATCTGTCGCTCCGCGAGAAGAGCACAGAGCGAGTGCGATTACTGGATTGTTCTGGCGTTGTTTGTCTGTGCGAACAGGAGAACGGTGACAGGTGGCCGCGTGATTGGTGAAGGCTGGAGACGCATAAACAGCTCGAGAGAGGACGAGTTCAACTGGACGCACTTCATCAGACTTCAGAAGGCCTTGATTTGGTATTTACACAAACTCGGGCTGATTTGTTACCTGCTGCGTGTCATAATCAAGCAGATCGCGGCCCTGTTTTATTTAGCTAAACATTCCCGCTTGTCCCGCATTGGGAGACAGGATTCGTTAATCGCACCCCCCGCAATTTCTTATATTGTCAATTGGGGAAATTGTGCATTTTAGGACGGCACGTTTGGAAAACAAATTTGATAGTGTGAGTATTAATCAAACAATAACAAAGGCGTGTGAAATGAGTTAGAGAGAACGAGACTGATTGCTTTAATTACTCGCAGCGTTAAATATTTCCAGAACAAAAGACGCTGCTTTTGTGTTGAGTTCGGATTGGATTCCTGCACTTCTTCTCTTAACGGCTGTAATTATGGAAAACTGCATGCTGGGAACACAAAGAGCCCAAACACACAGAACACTGTCTCGGTGTGTGTGTGTGTGTGTGTGTGACAGAGAGAGAGAGAGAGTGTGAGTATTTACTACCAGTTTTAAAACTACTACTAAAACGTTAATATGCTTGTTTAAAGTGCCTCTTATTCTTTTCTGAATCTTATCTTTCATGTAGTGTGTAATAGAGCTGTTTGTGAGTGTAGTTTCAGAGATCAAAGTGTAGATGAATGGAGTTTTTGTCTCCTAAAAGAAAGAAGTGAAACGAGTCGTCAGTAATTCAGTCTCACTTCCTGCTGAACCTGTGTAGGTTTGTAACAGATTTGCATAATGCCCGCCTATGCATCTCTATAAAAGCATATTTACCAGAAATCTGTTCTGGTCATACACTTATTTATTCATTATAACTTGATTATGTACACAGACAGGATGTTGATAAAGAGCTAATGGAGGAGGGACTGCAGTTTGAACTTCTACCCAAAGCAAGTTAAAGTGTCATGACTTGAGAAATCAACTTCTCCTTGAGCTTTTGATATATAAGAGGTCATTGTACTATAAGAATATCCTGTAAGTTTCAGAACTGAAAACTTCTTTGTTAGTCCAATAAAAGCTTTTACTGACACCAGACCCAGAGAATGACTGATCCTGGAATATCCCTATAGATAGGTGAAACTCCGCCTCCACAGAAGATGTCGACACCTACTTCATCATTGCGACATTAGCCCCGCCCACTGGTGTGTTAGTAAGATGAGGAGGAGAGAAGAGCGATACAGGACTAAAATAACATTACCTTGCAAAGCTAGGAATATGGTTATTTATTTTCAACAATGTGAATGTCTCAGTTGAGCTTTATTTATTTGTATTCGGTTCATTTCACTGTGGATTCTTTGGTAAATCAGTCGCATTTCGGCGCAAACAGACTTTTACGATATGAACTCGACAGTAATGCAACAACATGTGAGTAACTGTGTTCATTCTGATGCCTGATCTGATATTAATGATTCATGTACAGTCAGATGATCTTTGTGTCAGTAAATCAAACCAGTGACTAAACGCTCAACTTCACCTTGTTTCTCTCAGTAGGATGAAAATAATCTGTTATTTAAACGGAGATTAAATTATATATAGAAAGTGATCAAAGAACGCTCCCTTGACAATCGCTGGAGCTGTCAATCAAACAGCGCGAGTTTATCAGTGACTGAGTTCTGGACTCGAGACAAAACTCCCGTTTTATTCAACAAATCTCTAAACATCGCGTTTGCACTGTTAGTTATGATGAAAGCATTCGTTAGTATGAAGAAATTGAGTTTCAATGACGAGATCACTGCTTTCATGATCTCAACAACGTGTCTGTGATCGACTACATGATCATCACTGCAACCTTTCATGCCACCATCTCAATATAATGCTATAATCAACACTTTTCATGATTAGTAAACCTTGAGAGC